>JAEMPF020006056.1:0-13948 GCA_022496165.2 Catalaphyllia jardinei | reverse complement strand
ACTATATTGCCTGGAAAAGTTTTGTGCGAACGTCCTTAAGCGGCTGCGCTTTGATTGGCTAAAACAGTGTGCTTTTTCAGAGAATATAGAATGGGTTGATGACTTTAAGCTGTCTTTCAAATTTTTGCTTTGGATTCCGACATATTTGACCCAAATTGAACATCCCCTGTGCGACTGAGAAAAAAATACATATAAACAAGCTATTTGTCAGCAGTAAATATGGCTCATGGAGACTATCGTTGGCAACAGTAGTGTAAAAACTGAACGATGTTTTGCTAGATTTTGACAAAAGACGCAGCGAAACTCTCAACTTAGGGAATTCTTCGATGAAAGGCTTCAGAATATATTACGAAGGCAGAAGTTATACTTAAGTAATAAAACAACGACAGAGAATACCATTGAGCTGTCTCTGCATTCTCAACAGCAGAACAGAGCACAGTCGAGGCTTCTTTAATTGTTAGTTGAACAATAGTAACACGAAAGTACACCTATTGAAGGCGGGAAAGGAAACTAGTGTTTGCATGACAAATATTATGATTAAGATGCAAATAGCTCGCATATGGTGTAGTAAACATGTATTTCGCGCTTGTGCCTAAAACCTACTAACATTTTTTAAAAGGCCTTATAATAGTGATTGTGGACGAAGTAGATGAAATTTTACTAATGCTTAACAAGTTGTCTGAGCTAATTATTCAATAGATTAATAATAGTCAGTTGGAAAAAAATAACAATATGCATCCAGTGCACTTTTCTGGTACTCAGTTGTTTTCTTTTAGGACTGAATTGTTGTTTGATTTTTGTCTAGAATGGCTGTTAAACAGGGAGATTTTCAAAACATCAAAAGTCGGTGTCCAAGCCTTCTTTACATTTGCGATTTTCTTTGTTTTAACTTGATAAGTTACAGATGAGTTAGAGAATATATTTTCAAAAACTACAATATATCTGAATGACGATCTCTTTAATTAACAAAGGCACTTTGTAAAATATTGAGTGTTTTAAACCATCTCAAACAAAAAAGTATTTAATACATCGGTTCAAATTACTGTTAGTCATGTCCTGTGCTTACAATTTTCCGAATTAACATATTTCTAGCTTGATCAGAAACAGGTACACTAGAGCTACTTGGGTAACATTGTAAGTAATATTCCTAGAGGCGAGCGAAATTGAAACGAGGGTACTGTGGTAAGGAGGTGAATAACCTTTCGCCTTACTTTGAAACCGGATCTTACATAATATTAAACACCCTCTGTCAATGGGATTAAGTACAAACTAGTAGAAGTAAAAATATCTTTCTTGTGTCTTTCGTCCTTAAAACGCCTATTTTTAAGAGCTTCCTTCACGTTGAAAATATTTTATGCTTTCATTCACAGAAAATGGCAGACTATGACACCATCGTACTCTCTCTGACCATACTCTATGTGATAACAATGATTGTAGCCCTGGCTGGTAACACGCTGCTGATCTACATCGTGTTCAGGAAACCTGGAACAAGAAATCTGACAAGTTTCTTGTTTGTTAACATGGCGGTGGCTGACTTGATGGTTGCCGTGTTTCAGATGCCTGTCAGCATTACTCACTTTTATGTCTTTGAAAGCTCTGATTTAATTGGGACTTTTAACTGCAGGATTCTTTACTATGCTGTTTATGTCTCGACGATCACCTCCATTTTCTGCCTCACTGTGATGGCATTTGATCGATACTTTGCTGTGGTGCACCCTTTCCGGCGGAGCATTTGGTTCAGGAAGCCTCAGATCATTACTCCAATGATTTGGATCTCATCCATGGCCTTGATGTCGATGGTACTATTTGCTTTCAAACTCGACCAAGGCAAATGTCGGATGGAAATATCTCTAATTTTACCCTTCTTTGTTTACTTTTTCGCTGTCGGTTTCCTCCTGCCCCTTACTGTCATCTCAGTTCTGTACACCCTGGTTGCTCGAAAACTGTGGCTCCACGTAGTGCCTCTGGATCATAACATTAATGAAAATCAACGAGAACAGGAAATCCCCAAGAAAAAAGTCATCCGAATGCTCATCATTGTTGTGGCGGTGTTTGCAGTCTGCTGGCTTCCAGTGCACGTGTATCAGATGGACGAAGGAGTGAGCGTCATGAGTGGTGGTGGGGCGAATTGGGATCCTTATGTAATTATCTACATTTGCTACTGGTTCAGCCAGGCTAACAGTGCTATAAACCCGTGGTTGTATATTGGTTTGAACGGAAAGATGAAAGCAGCTTTTAAAAACATGATCCGATGCCGCCACGAGGTACTCACTCATCGAGGACAACTAACCTTAACCACTACCAGAAGTAGGAGAGCGAATTCCGCAATGAAATCCCCTTTGGAAAGCACATTGTGAGATACCAGTTTGTTATTTACTCGAAGCAAGTTCCACAAGGAACTCTGGTCTATGGAAAAAGCTAAACCGTAATAACAGTTTGTTGTTCAACCCAAGCGTGTTCTAAAAAGAACTTCGAGCTGAAAGGGAAATTGTAAATTATAATTTGTTCTTCATTGAAAGTGAGTTCCTTTAATAGGTCCTTGCTGGAAGCAAATTTGTTCTTAGCAAATTTACTTCCGTGCTATTTCGTAGCTATTAATACTCACCATCACAGGGTGTTATTTTACCTCAGCTACAGAGCTTTACCCTAGTTTTGTTGTTTTACGCCGGACAATCCAGGAAAATCTACAGAGTCTCATTCCGTGCATTTTCAAGCTCGTTTAGAAAAAAAGCTTTGGCTTTATTAGTTAAATGTCGACAAAAATACTAGAATAGTCAGTGCAAGGATATGTCTGAGTAATTTACAGGTGACGGTTTTGAGATATCTCATCTTAATTCACATAGATTTTATAACTTTATATTTCCGTGTTTTCCTCGATCGAAAATGTAAATTAAATAATTGAAATGCTCTTTACTGTATTTCCAAACACCTCGTAATTCGTCAAAAATACTTTGCCATACATCTATTTTAACTGTGTTTTTGCTGGCCGGACATGTGGTCAAAATACACGGTCCTTTATGTCTGAAAAATTACGTATTCGTGTACAGGCGCCGACGAAATGATGTAAATAACAAATTAAAAATAAAAAAAGGCATGGTTTATCCTTAAGATAGCCACCAACATTTCTGATTAAAGCTGGGACTGTGCTTTGGTGCACTCATGCAGTTTTAATACGTGTTGATAACGGATATTCAAAAAAAAGTAATATTATTTACTGTGAGTGCGTGTTCAAGAGGCGTTCGCGTGCGTACGTTCTGCTAGGCTAGCTGCAAACACATCCGTGTCTTAAAGGTGATATGGAAATATGGCCTTAAGGTGGCTCTGAACTCTAATTACAGAATTGTGTTTAAACTTTGCCAAAACTTAAACCTTATCGAGCTTTTCAAAAGTAGAGATTATAAAGAAAAAAAATCACCGTAACGTTTCTAACTATAAGTCCACAAAACTGTAATTAAGGATGTTGTTTGCAGGTGCCACTGGTGCTATGGTAACATATTGTGTTACGAAAATGATAACAGCGTGTTAAGTCATAAATGAAATATTTCCTTGCGAATAGGATTTTTATGTTTTTCCCTGAAAATGTAATGTTGTCTTGTCTTGCACATGTTTCGTTAGGGATAGGTAACAAAATCCGGGGATGTGCCGAGAGGTCACTGGGCTAAATCAAAAATGTACCCTCTAGGGGCATACGTTACTATTGCACAGTCAATTTCTGTCGCGTCATTCAATTCTTTGACTCGCTGGGGAAGAAGTGTTTTTTTTCGTTTTACTTTTCAACCCTGCCCTATTTTGTCCTCTCAGAGAAGCTGTGGGTTGTTGTTTGGCAGTTTCGCTTTTGAGTGCCCTCACCTGTACTGGGTCAGAAAAATAGATAATTTAGTTCCTTGCAAATTGATCATTATCTTAAAACATGATTTTATTACAGCGGCTTTGGGCCTTTGTTCATACCCATTTAATTGAAACATTGGTTTTCTACTGATATTGTGTTGGGGCCCAGTAAACAAGTTTAAAAATATGCAGCATTGGCTTGTATGTAGATGGGAGGAACGGGGGTAACATAACGAGCTGTTATAACGACCCATCAACATTAACCAAAAAGGTGCAATTGTTCTGGCTAATTTCGGTCGAGTACTGTAAGTAATCGAAATATCGATTCGAAATTTTCTCTAAGTAAGGGAAATTCCTTTTTCGTGTAGAAAGGCACGTCTTCGCTGGCGAAGAGTTTTAAAGCAAGTGAAGGTTGTACAAATTCCCATGACTAAAACCGATGTGTTTTCAGAATATTTGAAGCAATTCCTGGCACTTTGAAGCACTTTGAAGCGCTTTGAAACCCTAGAAAATGTGGAAACACTTTGGAAACCCTATAGACATGGTTCGAATACTCTTTGAAAACCCGCTTTAAAATGTCGGAGAAAAAAAATCAAAGTGCTCTGTGAGCAAACTCGTAAAGCAGACGTGGATTTACAGAATTGAACAAATGAATTAAAATATTTTTTGGACTATGCTTAATATTATCTGGTTTAGGGAATATTGTGGTTGATTTTGATGTTTAGAGTATGAGCAGTAGTTCAGTGTTTATTAATAACATGCCAAAAAACAAAGTACGTTTGGATAAGAGCGCATTACAATTGAAACGATCATGCTTTTAAATTTGACAAGGATGGACGATATCATGTGTTTTAAACATTTTTAGTTTTTGGTTTTATTTACCAATAGCAGGCAGTGAATGTGGCATCACAATTTATTGAGCATGTGAAATAAATTTCAGTTAATCAACAACTTTTGTTTCTATTTTGAGCTATGAGCCTTGCTAGTCATCCAATCATCGACCTTGGATCACCTTACGTGAAAATCCTGTAAACCATCCAGTCAGAGCAAACCTTAGCATTCTGATACGTGTTTGCTAAATTTGGCCAGTGTCTTTTGCTCTCACACGAGACAAACTACAGTGCGACATTTTGTCAAGAATATTTTCTATCCCCTCCCACTCACCCAAAGCTCTTGCTCGCTCATCGTCTTCATAATATTACGGTTTGCCAAAGGGCTTTTCCAATCATGTAAGATTTTTTGTATACAACTTAAATCATAGAGCAACACCAGTTTTACACCTAGGTTGTAATGTACACCATTATTAAAAAAAAAACTTCTGGCAAAACACGTTGACCTTGAGGGTTTACGCACCCCCTTTTATTTGTACTTAATAGCTGCGTTACTTGTTAAGATAAGTAATGGGACTCTTAGAATGAGTACCTCTTTGAAGTTTCCTCGCATACACTTGAATTTAAGTTACCGAATGAACGTTATAAATCTAGAAAAATTCCATACCACGTTTGAGGTGGTTTAGATCTGTCAATTTACTGAAGGATCATTACGATTCTCAGAGACACTTAAGTATGTTACTTGTATGAACAGACTGTAGACGCTAAGTACCTCGCTTAGGTTTGTTCATGTAGATCAGAATACTTTTCCAGTCCAGTAATAGATACTTCAGCTCATAATTTTCAATTTATACTTCGTATTTCCTCAGAAGTTGTCCAGTGTTGAGTTTCCTTTAACTTTCTCTCATTTTCTCCTCAGCTTGGACTGTGAATCCATTTGCGATCCTCCTGGGGGTGATACGTTGTTGGCTCAAGGGATCTACTTAACTTACTCATTACATTAATTACCCCTGTCCGCCTGTAAATCACATGTTGATCCAGCGTTATCACATAGAAAAACTGGCCCTCAGGGAGTCTCACGAAAATGCCACACATTAAGTGATTAATCAGCCATGTTGCCAGCATGGTTGTCCTGATAGTGTAGTGGTTATCACACCCGACTAGTGATCAGGGGGACGTGGGTTCAAATCCTGCTCAGGGCAATTACAGTTTTTCGTATTTCCTCAGAAGTTGTCCAGGGTTGAGTTTCCTTTAACTTTCTCTCATTTTCTCCTCAGCTGGGACTGTGAATCCATTTGCGATCCTCCTGGGGGTGATACGTTGTTGACTCAAGCGATCTACTTAACTTACTCATTATATATATATATATATAAAGCGTAAAATTTGATTTTCGTAAAACAGTGCTCAATACATAGAAGTAGAGCGAAGTATATATTGTGGGAGGAAAAAAACACAAATAAACTACAAGTTCATCCCTACAAGCCTGTTTCGTGGTTGCCCACTCATCAGGGGATTTTAATGAGAATAACTTTTACCACCGCTTATATACAATATAATTTACATAATATATGTAGCGCGAAATTTAACATTTAGTTGTTGCGTAGGAGGGCTTTGTTTCTGTGGCGGCAAGAAGACACGAGTTCATTACGTTTGTTTAGTGTTGATAGTTCGGGTCGGCAGATGATTAGGAATTTTTATTTGAGGCAGAGGTTACATCTTTTGCTTGAGCTGTTGTACGGCGAGTGTGATGAGAGAGTGCGCCAGGAAATAAAGTGTTCGATGTTGTTGTCTTTGAGGGTCCAGATGTGCTTGCTGAGTTCGGTTGAGTTTCTGTGTTTAGCGTGAGTAGTATAGGGGGTCGGTATGGATGGTAGCCAATCAGAGAGCCGTATTTCGAATTTTAACCAATCAGAGAGCCGCATTTCGCCCACGTGACTTTGGTCACGTGGTATTTGACCCGCAGGGGTCTGGACCCGAGTTTGGGTGAGGACCTAGGGCCGCTCGGCCCACATGGGAACGAGGCTGACCGAAGGTGACGTCATCGGACCGGAAGTGTTGCCATGGCAACCGGAAGTGACGTTATGTCAACCGGAAGTGACGTCATGGGATCGGGCATGAGGTCAGGAAGTCGAAAACAAGAACAGAAACCATGGTAAGAGGTGAAAAAACGATTTTATTTGCAGATTTTGTTTTGGGTTACATGAAAAAACAAACACACAGTCCTTGGACATCATCCTCGTCGTGGGCTGGATGGAGGCGTGGGTTGAATGTCTGTGGTGTAGGGATAATCTTCCGGGTACACTGGAGGAGACCAGTACCGTGTGAAGCGGATGTGCGTGACGGTGACCTCGAAGTTGGCTGGTTGCCTTTGCACGTGCTCTTCGATGTGATAGAATCGAATTCTGTAATGGACGGATTGGAGACACGGTCTGACTTCGCCGGGGATGCTTTGATTGATGAGTTGATAAATAGTTTTTCTGATCGTTTGCACGGTTTCGACGGGTGTGTAGATGGTGGCGTGAATGAAGAGTGGGGCTGGTCCGCCCGGATTGGTGGAGACGAACCAATCGAGGCTGATCCACATGAGGTACCAGATCATGGGATCGATGGGGTGTGGTAGACGATCCCACGAGGGAGTACTTGGATCGTGAAGTCGGTGGGCGACGGCACTACTCCTGAGCTCGGCAATGGCGGTTCTGGCCCTTTCGATTTGGGTGGGGCCTTGTAGTTCCGGAGGTGTGACCCAAACGGGGTTTTCATCGGATTCGTCCAGGCTTTCATTGGCTTGGAGTTCCTCGTGGGTGCTTTGTGTGCTGTTGCTGTCTTCGTTGGTCGTGAGTCGACAATGTCCGCATTGAAAGCTGTTTTCGTAGGCTTTTCGGAAACAGCGTTTGTGGAGGAGTTTCCCGCAGCAGGGCATCACGCGACAACGCGTGACGGAGGCAATGTCTAGATCCAATTGACAGATGAAGCATTTATCTTGGAAGGGCGGTAGTTCGGGTCCCATCCCTAGCAAACGTAGACTTTGTCTGCAAGCCATCATGAATGATGAGAGGGGGAGATGACCACTCACTCTTAAGTAGGGGGTGTCACATGTTTTTTTGTTGACGTCACGAGAGGGGGGATACCCCCTATCCCCCTCTTTTCTGACGTCACGGAAAAGGAGACCTGTGATTGGTGGAGATGTTAGACATAAAGGAGGCGAGTGTGGGGTTTCGTCACTCGCAGTATTACACTGGTCTGGAGCGCCGTCATGCCTGCCACGCGCAGTTATGAAGCCATCTTGCATGACATAGATGATAACGTGGAAAAATTAAGTGATGAGTGGGAACGTGTGCAGGCGAAGAGACGTCGTGCCACCAGGGACACCGTTCGCCGCCTCATGAAAAGAAGGATCGATCTGATATTGAGGGTGATCCGGAAGTTGCAACAGTGTCGGGGCATGCTGGTCAGGACCCATGACCAGTATGGCAATAGCGTGGAGAGGCAGAGGGTCAAGGAAGAGATGGAGAGTCGTCTTCCTGATTTGGAACTGCTGAGAGAATTTTTTAGTCAATTTTAATTTTTTTTCATTGGGGTTCCCCTTCGGGGTCGAACCCCACAACCTCTGTCAAAAGTCAATGATCACACAGGATGAACCATTTTTTAAATTTAAATGACACAAGGATTGGTACCATAGCCAAAAGGCGTGACATTCAGTGACAGGACAATGATGTACTTGTTCATCGCGATGGAAACCGCAGCTGGGTAACAGAGAATGAAATTGGTTTCTTAAGACATTGTATTTGGGACGACCTAATGTTTCTAGATCGAGCGAAGGTAAGTTCAATGTTTGTAACAAGTCTTTTTCCACGTGACCTCCCTTGTAGCCTATGACAGTTCTCTTGCCTTGACTGCATTCCGTGTACATGTCGTGAATGTCCTTGACCAATTTAGGTATCACGTGAGGGTCTTGAAAACGTTCTTGTCGGCTGGGTTGGTAAGTGAGTCCGTGGATGTTGTGGCAGACAAAATGGACGGTTCGTTGGTCTTGCATGGCGGCCATGTTCTCCGTTCCAAGTGTAGTAACCCAATTCTCTGGCATGAAACGTTTTGTTGATGAAGAACCCTTCTAAGTCGAGAATGAAGCAGAGATTGTCCTGTATCACCTCCATGTTTGAAATGACTTGGTTTGGAAAACGAATGTCTCTATATGAAAAGGGAGTGAACCAATGAATGCTTGACACGTCACTTGCTCATGTACCATTCCACTTCTCTTCGCACTGTATCACGGACCACGTCATTGAACTCGGGTGTGATCAGTCCCCTTTTTTCTAACCGCAGGTTTTCTTTGGGGGTGAGGTCTTCGGGGTGCCAATTGCCTTCGAAGGGACCCATGTGTCGGTCGATGCTTTGTCGCACCCCTTTCTGGAGGGGGGTTTCTTTGAGGACATCTTGGACGCTGCGTTTGATCACTCTACCATCGAAGAGTGGAATGAACTTGTCGGCTTCTAACCAGAGGCGTCTTTTTCCTGTGGGGTATTCGTCGACCCACTGGAAAAAATCGCATAATCCCTTGGAGCATTTCAAGAAGAGCCGATTGGGGTTCCGGTTCCTTTCGGAATGGGACATGGTCATGGCCAACGGGTTGCAACAGTAGCACTTCATCTTGTCCAGGGGCTCTACGTCGTATGGCTCTACGTCGTTGGCGCCGCACACGACAAAACAACCTCGGACGGGACACTTGAAGTATTCCCAATGACCCCACTGGGTGTCGGTTTCTCTTGGCTCCAAAGCTTGGCTGGGATGAACCGGGCAAGGATACAAGAGGGGTGTGTCGGGTGGTGAAGGATTTCTGTAGACGGGTTCTTCGGGTTTTTCTTGTTTTAGCTTGGAGAGGGTTTGCAGGAATTCATCGGGGTCGAATTCTTCGACGGGGTCTGTGGAGGAGAATCGAAAGAAGACTGGTTACCATTTTCTCTTTGCAGTGTATCTTGTATGTGTTTGAGTACAAGTTTACGTTTGGGCGTGAGGGGACGATATTGGTGCAGGTATTTTAAAGTTTCTTTCTGACTGGTTCGTTTCAAGGCGAAGGCAGTGACGCGTGAGGCACATTCTCTTCGTCGACTAAATTGATTTCTTCGAGTTGATCTTGGAGTTTGCGAAAGACGGTTTTCAATGTAACAGTGGAATGAAAGTGCACGGATTTACCTGACTTGAGCTTCTTATTCTTCTTGTTCTTCTTCTTCTTCTTTCTCTTCTGATTGAAGGTGGGATACTTGGCTGGCGAATGTTCGTTCAGAGAATAATCGACCGCGCCTTCACATGTCTCCTTTTTTCTTTTCTTGGCGGGCGTGTCGGTTGGTGGGTCCACCATCTGTCCTAATTGACCTTCCGGTAACATGTACCGTGTGGAAGATTCTTGTTCTTCGACGCTGAAATGACGACACGGTGTGTGGCGCTTTACGTAGGTTGAATATCACGTGAGCAGTCGTACGATCACGCGTGAAAAACAAAATCTGACCAATGAGGTGTGTTGATGACCAAATAAGGTCAAGATTATTCTGACCAATGGGGTGTGTTTATGACCAAATAAGGTCAAAAAATAATTCTGACCAATGGGGTGCGTTTATGCCCAAATATGGGTAAGAAGGAATTGTATAAAGGTGAACGTGCGAGTTGAGGCGTACACACTTTGACGACGACGATGATTGGCGGTGAAGAGATGGAAGTGCCTCAGAACGAACCTGTGAAGACTGTAGAGGAGAAGGAGGAGAAACCCGATTTCTTGTATTTGCTGTTACAACGAATCATCGATACCATCTTGATGGAAGAAGTGTCTACGCTGGGTTATAAAATTAACAGGTACAGAGCGGTCCTGGCCAAAGCTGTCTTGAAATTTAGTGAAGAGCACGAAAACGATCCTGCTGATGTGAGTCGATTGGCGGATGCTTATCGAGCTGGTTGGAAAGTGTTTAGGGAGGACGAAGACGAAGAAGCGACGGTGGATGTGTTTATGAAAGAGATGAACAATCAACTTTGGGTGCCGAGTGATCCAGGGGTGGATTCAGGCGTGGGATGCGCGTGATGGTGCACGTGCCCTTATTTCTCCTGACCAATGGTGACTTTGTAGGCCCTTATAAGGACATGTCGTATACACCAATCAGAAGTAGGGACATGCATGTATATAAATATCTTTTGTAAATCATTTTTTATTGTATTCGCGATGACGAAGAGAGTGTTGTACAGTAATAGTAACGAGATTAGTAGTTTGATCGAGTCTGCTTGTGGATGGAAGGTCACGCCCTTGGATGATGTGGATGATCCCAGAGAACTGTTCTTGTTTGACTTTTTGTTCTATCAGCGACCGGAGTGGGAATGGACGGTGAACGAATTGTTGGGGAAACGTCCCGAGTGGGAACGACAGATCCTACCTTTGTTGAAAACTCGACAGTATGCCTACCTGTTCACTCGTAACTGGTGTTTGATGAGTTACGTCGAGGGGTTGGACAAGATCTTGTTTCAGCCTTTGTCGTGTCCTCCCGAGACCTTGGAAGAGGGTGATTGTCTGTTGGGCACCGAATCGTTGACGTTCATGATGCGTCAAGAGATCCGGAGATTGGTGACCCCTGCTACGTATGCGCGTGATTTGACCGAGAGATTGAGTGCCCATCTGAAACGTCCCGTGAATTTGGGCCCTGCCAGGACGTACCGAGATATGTGTAACCACGTGGTGGATCTGGCGCTTCGACTCGGACGGGAGGTCTCGGACTGGAAGGATCGGTTCTTCTTCGATGCTCTCGAAGCCAATGAACGTGAACTTTGCAGTGATTGCAAGGAAAACATGAGAGTGGCGTTTTACGTCCAGGACGATAGCAGTCGAGCTTTGAAGTGGAGACCGCACGGGGACACGTGTTGTCGGAAAGAATGTAAATATTATAAGTTGTACGTTTTTGAAGAATTGGACGAGGAGTCTGATGTAAGGGAAACCCCCATCGACTGTGAGGGGTCCGATTCTGATTAAAAGGGTGATGTATCGATCAATAAAAGTCATTTTGAGAATCATGTCTGACTTGACTGAATGGAACGCTCTGTGCGCGCGTTGCGAGAGTGTGTACGATCAATACGGTTCGACTCCCATTCCCACCTTTTTGAGCGATGACCCGTGTGCGGTGTTTTTGGCCACGCACGTGGAAGAGAATGTAGGGCGTTTCGTGGTGTTTATATTGTGGTTGAAGAAGCAACCCTTTTCATTTGGATGGTACGCCCTCATTCGTAAAAATCATCCCGACCTCTTCCGGGATTGCCTGGTGCGTTTGAGTCTGTTATGAAGAGAAAGAGAAAGAAGAAGAAGAAGGTGGATCGTTATGCCAAGGTCTTGTCTTGGTACCGAGATCCTAGTGTGGCAGGGAGTCTGGGAGGCGTGGAACGATTTGCCAAGTCGCATAAGTTATCGGTGAACAAAGTCCGCGAAAAGTTAGAAGCCGATTTGGGCTACACGCTTCACAAACCGACGAGACGCCGTTTTCGTACTCTGCCCGTGTTGGTGTTTGGCATGGACGAACAGTGGGTGGCGGATCTCATCGAGGTGGGAAACATTGCCATATCCAATCGAGGGTATCGTTATTTGTTGGCGGTGGTGGACGTGTTGTCCAAGTACGCGTGGGTGGAACCCGTTAAGTCCAAGACCGGGAAGGACGTGACGGTAGCATTCGAGAAGATCCTGAAACGCAGTGACAGTCGTGTCCCGCGTCGATTGCAGACGGGTGATGGGAAGGAATTTTACAACAAGACCTTTCAAGCTCTGATGAAACGCAAAGACATTAGTCATTTTTCTACCAGCGGCGACACGAAAGCCAGTGTGATCGAACGATTCAATCGTACATTGAAACAACGCATGTATCGTTATTTCACCGTGAAGAACACGTTGAGTTATTTACCGGCGTTGAAAGACTTGGTCATTGGCTATAACCGCTCGTACCATCGGAGTATCAAGATGGCACCCGTCAAGGTGACGAAACAGAACGAGGAACAAGTGTGGGAGAATCTGTAAGCTCAACGTCTACAAGGCCAACGGACTCTGGCCAAATTGAAAGCGGGCGATCGCGTGCGATTGAACAAAAAGTACCGTACGTTCAAAAAGGGGTATTTACCAGGTTGGACGGAAGAAATGTTCGTGGTGAGTCGAGTCGTGACGGGCATTGTGCCCACCTACAAGATCAAGGAGTGGGACGGCACGCCCGTGGAGGGAACCTTTTACGCGGAGGATCTGCAGACAGTCACCGTGAAGGACGACGATCTCGTCAGGGTGGAAATGATCGTCAAACGTAAAGGGGATAAAGTGTTGGTGCGTTGGAAAGGTTGGCCAGACAAGTACGACACTTGGGTCGAGAAACGCGCGTTGCAATCATGAAAGATTTTTACGTGCAATTGTTGAGTCATGCCAGCACGTTGGAATTCCCGGACAATGCACCCCACCATTTCAAGAACCGTATGCCTTACCCGTTACAGTTCAAGGAACCGTGATGGAGAGTGGGTGTCACCAGTGTGTTTTTACCCGAAGCCCTTCGAAGGATCAAGTTGGACAATCCGTTCCTGTTTCGTATCGATTGGGAAGAGTTGTCGGATCCACAGGCGGGAGTCTATGCGCACGAGAGGGTGGAAGTGAAGGTGACCGATTTTCCAACCCCTCCCAAGACCGGCACGGACTTTTTCAATGCTGTACGGGATCGATATCTATAGGCCTTGAACGATCAAACTGTGTCGGATCTACGATATCACAAGAAAGGAGATCCTAACCAATGGACGTACACGGTGATGAATCGCGCCCAGGACGGGGAAGCCAGCCTCGACAATTCGCGGACCTGCACGACGATCCGGGTCAACAATGCGCCGCGTTATCCCAAGTTCTGCATCGGATTGGAATTGGCGAAGGTCATGGGTTGGGTGAAAATGGGAACCTTGCAGGACGGAGAAGCGGGTTACGTGCTGGGTCCTAATTTGAGGAGAGAGTTCCCGACCCGTGTGGTGCCGGAAGCCGTCGATCTGGTCCGACCCGTCAACAATGGAGACGAGATCTTTTACAAAGTGGATGCTGATGTCCTACACCTGAGCGTCTTCATCAATTGGGTCTTTTGCGTCTATAACGACAATGGACCCGCAGAAGGAGCCACCTATCTCCATCCTAATGGTAAAAAGAACTACATTGTATTCAAGTGGGAAGGAGACGAACTGGTGATCTACAATAATGATACCAACACTTCGGCTGGACACCGTCCTAGGTTCATCATCAATCTGGAGTTGGCCAAGAT
>JAEMPF020006055.1:0-12284 GCA_022496165.2 Catalaphyllia jardinei | reverse complement strand
GGTATGAAAATTACTCTCTTGCAAAAAAAATCTCACCCTTTCACTTGTCAATAGAATTTGAAAACAAATGCGTGTGGAACATAAAGAACGGTCGTGTTTGTTTTGTGTTGACGCAAATTACGCGCCGACTCTGATAAAGCTCGCGGTAGGAAAATTACTCCCTTGCAAAATAGAATATAGAATATTAGTATCACCCAACTAGTGGACTAATGCAAACCCTGTATTTTGATTGGCTACGCTACTAGGGGTCTAACACTAATAGTCATCGAGTAGCGAAATTCGCCGGGTTTTCTTTCGTTTTTTCCCCCAAATAGATATTTCTTCAACTTGCATTTGCTAACTTTGTTATTGCCTTTTCTGTCCGACTTGTTGGGTGATACTAAAACAATTAGACCCTTCGCCCTCAAGGGCCACGGGTCAATAGCCCATTCGGCTTCGCCTCATGGGCTATTGACCCGTAGCCCTTTCGGGTTACGGGTCTAATTGTTAATAATCAATAGAATATAGAATAGAATAGAATTTGAAAACAAATGCGCGTGGAACATAGATGAGGTCGTGTTTGTTTTGTGTTGAAGCAAATTAAACGCTGACTCTGACAAAGCGTGTGGTATGAAAATTACTCTCTTGCAAAAAAATCTCGCCCTTTCACTTGTCAATAGAACATGGAAAGAACACTGAGTTTTACTCGGAAAGGTGCAAAGTTGGCACAACGTATTGTTTCTATTGTTTGCAAAGTGGACTCTAATGTAATTTGAATACGAATACCAACAGTGCCTAATTGCACTGTGTTGTTTATGAATAGAAGCGCGGTCCTAATTACAATTTGTTAACAAGTTCAATGAGTCAGTTATAACCTGGCCAATCAAAAAAAAATATGCCCCCTTTTTCAGTATAAAAGGGGTTAATACCAATCATGAGTCATTCGATCATCGATCGCCATACGAACCCGTCAAACAAAATTTCTCGTCTCGTCTTCAAAAATGTCTTTAAACGGAACTTCCAACAACAATTGCATAACTTGTAAACAACCTGTGCGACCCAGGCAAGAGGGTCTCCAATGTGATGGATGCCAAAAGTGGAACCACAGAACCTGCAATACTGGTATGTAATTGTTACCACCTACTTACCTATTTATGTTGGTCAGGAACTGGGCCAGGTTGTTCAATAAAATAAAAGGGCTAAGTAATTTGTTGATGTTTATCTTGACATTTGATCAAGATTAAATTTTTCTGTTATACAAGCAGCAGTGATAAACATTTAACAAATTGACGTCAGTTTTTTTTATGCGTCTGGCCTGTTATTGATCATGAATTTCGTCATCACATTGTCAAAGTAGCTGTGGATCCACGATAACAAATTGTCTAATTGCCCGCTCTCTCTTGCTGATGCGTCACATGAATTTCAAATTCATGTGTCTGTCCGCATATTGACAAAATAATTTAACCAATGAGCGCGTGTGAATTTCTGCAGTTGTCGTAAAAATTGAACTTGCACATTTTTCATTAGACATTTCATGTTACTCTACATACATTTTCAAAGTAAATGTTGAAATTTAAGAAAAGCTATTTACCAATTTAAAAAGAAAAAACTAATTATAATTGACAAGGCATCAACAAATTATTATTATTGCCATTAATAGGAATATCAAGACAAGCATACCGTGCGGCTGTTCAGACTGGCACTGAAATAGAGTGGCATTGCAAATCCTGTGCTGTAGAGTGGAGTGGCATATCTGGAGAGCCTGTTGCTGCAAGCTCTAGGTTGGAAAACTGTGATTCATTGTCTACCAGCCACGAGCCCCCCCACCCACCAACAACTGAACATCTTGAACAGGTTGTGCAACAATTTGAGGGAAGCACTGTTAGTAAGTAAAATTTTATTTCATATACAAGTACTGCTGGCAAATCAGAACAAAAAATTTAGAATGGAATATAACATAGTGGAAAGATGTTTGTTTTTGTGATAATTAAACTACAGTTCATAAATTCAAGTTTGTTCCATTTGTGGAATATAACAGTTTAGATTTTATTCGTTTTGATGACACCAAATAAAAAAGGACACAAAAAAAAACATTACCCATATCATTGTTATCTGACACAAGTTAAAAGAAAAGTTATAATTTGACCTATTTGTGTTACTTTAATTTCAGATCGGACTATAGACCATTTTGAAGACTCCACCCACCTACCAACAATTGAAGTATCATGGGGATCGCATCTCGAGCAGTTTGTGCGAGAACAATTTGAGGGCAGCACTGTTGGTAAGTAAAATTTTATTCCATATACATGTCTTGCGGGCAAATCAATACATAAAATTTTAAAGGAATTTGGTAGAGAAAATGGTAGAAATATTTGTTTTTGCAATAATTCATTTGTGGAATATTCTTGGGTTGCACTGTCACACAATTAAAAAATAATTCGATTTATATTACTTCATATTTGACAGGCCTGTGTCTGTTTTGGTTACTTTTTACTGAGGACAGTTTGTGATGCTTATCATAAGTAGTTTGAATCTCATCAGCGTTCAATCCTAGACATATCTGTTTTCCCAAGGACTTTAGTCGTGGATTGTAGGCCACTGATTATCAGAACTGATAAAGAAAACAACTAAATAAGCACTTTTCGAAATGCCAAATAGAAACGACAAAAATCTTATTCATATCATTATTATCAGAGACAAGTGAAATGAACAGTTATTAACTTCTCTGTTTTACTTTAATTCCAGATGGGACAATAGACCTTTTTGAGGACTCAATCGAGGACCCCACTATCAATGAATGTCCAGTTGGTGAATTCCCTGTAACTTACAAGATAGTGGAGCAGGGCTCAAAGCGGGGCAAAGTAAAATTGATAGACAGCAATGGCTACACGTACAATATCAAGTCCCGAGGGGTGAATGTTGTTTACTGGCAGTGTTCAGTGAGGCCCAAAGAAAACCCCTGCAAGGCATTGGTGATGGAACGCAGCGGTGGTTTCCAATCCAACAGCACCAGTCACTTTCACCAGCCAGCTGCCGGGGCGGCCACTGCTGCAGAGATCATGGTGGCAGTAAAAGCAGAGGCAATGAAAGATTTGTTCAAGCCTGCACCGGCTATTGTAAATGAGGTAATTTACATTAAATATTTTGTAAGTTCTTGTGCCACATTATGCTACTTAATGGTCAATATTTTTAGTACCAAAGTTATCTTTGAAAGATCCTTGTTACCTTTTGATGTGATTTATGAAGGATACTGATCAACACCTTTCAATAGGTGTACCACACACGGACAACCTACATGTATTTGTATTACTTGATTCTTAAAAATCACCATTTGCCTTAGGGGGTAGAAGGTTAAGGGACTGAAATAATATTCTATGATCTATAGTGAATTAGATGACTTTGATTTGACATCAGCTTAGAGAATTTTTTCCCTCTTCATTATTATAGGTCCTCCTTGAGAAACTTGATGGACCATGTCCCAGCCTTTCAAAACCGAGGTTATTGGCACAAGCTGCCAATCGGCTTAGACAAAACACCAGACCCAAAGACCCAGTAGACCTAGATTTCAGTTTGGAAGAGGATCACATTCCTGATGGCTTCTTTAAAGCAGATGTAACTGTCAACGGTAGACGCCATCTTGTCTTTGCCACCGAAAAACAACTTCAGTTCCTCAGCAAAGCCAAGACCTGGTTCATGGATGGTACCTTCAAGTTGTGCCGCCAACCCTTCACCCAGCTCTGGACCATCAATGCATATGTTAGATGCGAAGACCATGTGAAACAGGTCCCATTGGTCTTTGTCTTGATGTCTGGCAAGAAGACAAAGGATTATCGAAAGGTAAATATACCTTGTCAGAGTATGGATGACTAAGAATTTTTCACAGCTCACTTATAGGCAAAATTAGCTCCAAACATTCACTCACACCTATGTTTTATCCTGTTTCAGGTCATGAGGACTATTCTAGACCTCCTGCCACAGAACCCAAAGGTTAAACAGGTCATGATTGACTTTGAAAAAGCATTGTGGAACTGCCTCCGTGAAGTCCTACCAGATGTGACAGTGAAAGGCTGTGTATTCCATTGGACACAAGCTCTGTGGAGAAAGGTCAGTAAAAAAAGGTTCTACTTTTATTATTATTACTATTATGTTAATTGTAAATTTTAAGATTGTTTAAGAATAATAATATTAATAGTAATAATAATAATAATAATAATAATGATCAAAAGTGTCCTTCACTCTACTAAGATCCGCCTTACTTTGCCTTAGAGGTTCACGCACCAGATTGAACATTGAACATTTTTAAGAAAATTCTTAAAACGAAATTTTAATTAAATTCCCTCCCCTTTCTCTACCGCTTTGTTATGTTTGGAGGGTTATCACCTGAGATTTTGTCAGGACTCAGTTGTGACTGTATGTATAAGATATTCTTCAAGAAAGCTTTGGTAATATTTTTGTATATCTAGTCTTTTTAGTATTTTAGTGGATCAATAATTGTAAATTTAGATTGTTTAAGAATTTGTTAATAATATTTACTTACCATTTTTTCTCTACATTACAGATTCAAGAACTTGGTCTTCAAACAGCTTATCAGTCAGATGATGGCACCTTCAAGTACCTCCGTAAAATAATGGCCCTCCCATTCCTGCCTACCAGTCAAATACCAGCAATGTTTACTCGTCTTCAACTGCAAGCCACCACTGAACCCCTGCAGAAGTTTGTGAACTATGTGGACACCACCTGGGTACAAAGCACTACCTGGCCTCCCTCCAGCTGGAGCGTGTACAAGCAGCAGATCCGCACCAATAATGACGTGGAAGGGTGGCACAATGGCCTGAACAAACGTGCCTCAGGAAGAGCCCAGATGCCTCTTTACATGCTGGTACAGCTGCTGCACAAGGAAGCCTGCCTTGTGGCCCTTCAGATCAGATTAGTTTCTGAAAAAAAATTAAGTAAACTACAAAAGAAAAAGTATCGCTCTGTCCAAGCAAAAATACTAAGCTACTGGGAGCAGTACACCTGCCACCAAAAGTCAGCAGCTCAGCTTCTCAACGCTTGTTCACATGTTAATGGACCAATAATTGAGAATTAAATAGGATACGGATTAAGTGTATTTACTGTAGCAGTTATATTTTAGCCCTCAGAATAATTGGAGAAGTATACTTGCCACCAAAAGTCAGCAGCTTAGCTTCAAGGCTTGTTCCCATGTCAATGGGCCAATAATTGAGAATTAAATAGGACACGGATTAAATGTATTTACTATAGCAGTTATATTAGCCCTCAGAAGTTTATTTACTGTAACAGTTAAATAGGGTACGGGATTAAGTTTATTTACTGTAACAGTTATATTTTAGCTCTCAGAATACTTGGAGCAGTATACTTGCTATCAAAAGTCAGCAGCTTAGCCTCAAAGCTTGTTCCCATGACATTTCTTTGAATACAGGCGAAAAGAATAACCTAGCTGGCGACATCCATGTTCATTGATCGCTTTCCATGTACACGTGCACGCAAACAAGTTACAGAAAGAACAAAATATAAGCTTACTAAACGTGAAGCTATAATGAAATCCACAATAAAGGGAATAGATATTTTTTCAAATCAAACATTTAACTTACTCGTCTTGCAGTCTGGTTTGTTCTCGAGAGAATTTGCTTTGCGCTTACAAGAAGAATAACTCGTTCGTTTTCGTAGCAAGCTTAGCAGCTTGGCTTTTCTAAGAAACAACGGTCAGCGCCTGGGAAAGAGTTTCGGTCGTCCAAATATGTTTGAGTTTACGTGTCACTTTCACTGAGAATCGAGCGAAAAGTGACGTTTAAACATGGATAGAATGTTGGGTTTCACCGTTTGGCTTGGTTTTATTCAATCATGATAGAAGCAAAGTAAGCTTATGTAAGCTTTAAGTATAAGTACTTCTTACGAATCTCAACTGCGTGTCTTGTCGGAATAATTCCAGTCGGATCCTGTGAGATTCATAGAGGTCTACTACCGAAACAGGTAGACCGCGAATTCAAAGACAAGCCTGGCGGTTGATTTCGGCGGCAAACGTCTACGATTTTGGTCACGTGGCTTAGTATGTCAGACAAAAAAGGTGAACGTATGTGGTCAAATTCCTGAACGTTATTTAACAATGGCGTACTCTGTTAATAGGAAAGGGCGCAGTCTCATTCGCAGGAAAGCAATTGATGAAAGCTTAAGAGGAAGCATTATAGACTCTATCATCTTAGAAGGTGGAGACCCAGCATCAGGATTTTTTTCCGGGAAGGTATTCCGATGTTGCCGATCGGTTTAGAGTTTCGAATCAGTTTGTTTCAAAGTTATGGCAAAATTTCTGCACCACCGGTGAACACTTACCATCTAAGAAGAAATCAGGTAATCCTTCACACCTTAAGCCTGAGGACATACAGTTGATGGAATTTCTTAAAAAGGAGAAGCCTTCCCTTCCGTATAAATCGATTAAAGAAGTGCTTGAAAACTATAGCACATTAGACGGAGGAACGTCTTTATCAGCGATTGGAAATGCTACCAGGAATAAGTTGCCTGAGGGACCTTTCACTAGGAAGCGGTTAACAAAGGCATCTGCGGAAAAATTTACCCCTGCGAACACTGTTTACTGTCAGCAGTTTCTAAATACTGTGAGTGCTTTGCCGCCAGAGAAACTCAAGTTCTTTGATGAGGCTGGTGTTCACACTGGGACAGGAAATCCTGTTTATGGAAATTCTCTTAGAGGAGAAGCAGCGGTTGAAGTAATTTCTGGCAATAAGAAAGGCGCAAATGTAACCCTTAGCCTATTGTGTGGACTGGAAGGAGTACTTTATGCAAATACTGTGGAGGGAGCTTCGGATTCTATAAATTTTCTCAATTTCTTTGCAGAAGCTGGCCGAGTCACAACTGCACTTGGAAATCCCGCTATTGAATTTGGCGATTATATCATACTTGACAACTGCCCCACGCATCGATATGATACTGGGAACATTTTGCAAAGATGGCTATTGCAAATGGGAGCACAAATCATTTACACTCCATCCCTTTCACCAGAATTCAACGTTGCAGAATACGTTTTCAATAAAATGAAAACTGTGTTAAAGAGGGAAGAATTCGGACGCCTCTTGCGGGAAAATGTTCATGTAGCAATCTACGAGGCTTTAGATCTAGTAACCACTGAAGACATGTTTGGTTTTTACAACTTTATCTTGTAGCTGTTTAAATTATTTCTCAGAAGTATTTTACTGTCCCATCTGTACACGACCGTAATTGTCCTCATTTACGAAATCTTTTCTGACTTTTCGCGGCATACTGACCCGCAGCAGAGAGCATTGGTTGTAGGTTCTGAAAGCATGTCGCTTGCTACTGAACTGAAGCTATTAGTAAGTAACATTTGCGCTGTTCATTTGTGCAATGTGAGGTGATGAAGGATACAAATAAATGTACGTGATGTAGGCATTCTTGTATTTCGTGCGTTCATTCAACTCAGGTAATTTGTTTGCCGACGTGCCGACCGCGTGTTTGTTTACTTTGCGTCGCCTCATTGAATCATTCAGTCGCACAAATAAAACATGAAATTTTAATACTAGTATTTCTGTGAAAACAAGTTTCACTTCTTCAGCTACAGCATCCACATTTCAACGCATTTATGTGAAAATTTCAAGAGTTACAAAACACAACAAGGTTTAAGTCGGTAATTTACACAGACATTGTGTCTCCTATCGTAATTAACGTGAAACTATCTTGGGTTTTTTAGCTCGAACAGATTAAGTAGAGCATTTGCAGCATCGTTAAGCTGAGTTCGCTCAATCTCGTAATCATTTTCACGAATAAAGAGTGTCTGAGTAATTGTCTCACTGACATTAGTTCGCGCCTCGTTGCGGAGAGTGGTACTTTCCTTGAGTGCAGCCGCCAGTTGTTCCTCTTCTTCTTCGACTGTCAACGGTTCGAGTTGAGTGCGAGTAAACAAAGGACTGCTAAAAGTAACGCTACTAAGAGATGAGGCAATAGGTTTACGCTGAAGAGGTTCAGGGCTTTGCGAGGGCCATTCAATACCTTTCAATTCCCACAAAGTTCGCACGGGGTTTCCTTGGTATTGGGCTTTCTGATTCAATTGACCAAGACTTATCTTGTTATCGTATTCAGTCAGTGCCTCAAGTAAACTTACATCAGCAGAAGGAATTTTCCCCTTGAAGTGGGATTCAAGTTTCTTCAAATCCATGTTTACCTGGTGCCAGTTTTCAAACCCTTGAGAAGTAAGGTAGCGCGGTTTGCACTCGTTAATCAATCGAGATCGCATAATACTTGAGAAGGAGTTTGTTGTTTGATTCTTCAGTGCAATCTTCATTGACAGACCACTTTCCAGTTTCTCCAGACTTTTCTTTGCAGTGTTCAATTCGTTTACCGCGCGAGAAAGAATATCTTTTTCATCTTTGTGTTTAAGTCTCCACAAATTTCTGCTGATTGGCAAGGGTGACCTTTGTATGGGCAATTGACCCTGTTGTGTCTTTCGCGCCGATGGCAATTAGTACAGGCGGGTTTCGAGTAATCGATTCCCGCTTGTTTTCCGTATTTTGCTGACAACTCCTGTAGTACCTTTTCTTTCTCCATCACTTTTTTCTTCTCATCAGTTACTTCTTTAGTTTTGTCTGATATTAGAAGATCTAAAGGAGACATATACTTTATAGGCAGACCAGTGGTCAGTGCTCCTTGTTCAGGCGGATCGCATGTTACTAAACGCTGCTGTTTTCGCGGTGGAGATGATAATGGGTCGATTCTTTGCGTCTCGGCCGGTTCAGGAATCGACAAATGGGTATAACAATTACTTGGATCAAATAAAGATGCGTCTGATTTTGCTGTATGACTAGTACTTGTCGGAAAAGAAAACGGCTCTTTTGAAATGTTCTCACCAAATTTGAGTTTTCTCCTTGATTCTCCTCCCGTTTCGCTATGGCTACCCTCTCTTATTTCCTGTCTCTTCGCGGAAATTAACTCCGGCGTCGATTTAGGCTGCCAAGTGATGTTTATTTTTAAGCGGCGAAATGCCGTCCCTGGTACATTTGAAGCACAACGCCAAGCATCGAGGAAGGAGTCGTTGGCGCGCAGAGTTATCATAGTGTTCTCATCATCTGTGTACTGCACGCGCAGTTCTTCATCAGGTATAAATTCTAAACTTTGAATTTTAGCTCTAATGACTTGCATGAGATCCTAGTTTCTATAGCCTGTTCCGTGAAGATAACTTCACACCTGTCATCCTGAGGAATATTGTAAAATACTTTCAGTTGTAGCATCGTGGAAAGTGCGACCGGCGAAGTCTGCAAACAGAAAGGAATGTGACCACGTGCGTTCACCTTTTCGATTTGACAAGTAAAGTCACGTGACCGAAATCGTTAACGTTTGGCGCCACAGTCGACTGTCACTCTTGTCTTTGAATTCGCGGTCTACCTGTTTCGGTAGTAAGTCTGGGCGAAACGAGTATAGGTCTGGGCGAAACTCGTTATGGGCAAAACCCGCGGTTACCGTGGCCCATCGTAGTTACGTACGAAGAGTATGGAAAATTTGATCTTAAAGATACGGACGATGCCGAATGTAAAACGGAATTTCGCTTCCATAAAGAAGACATCCTGGTGCTGGCAGAAGTCCTTGGTTTACCTGAAACTTTCACCTGCAGCCAGGGATCCGTGACTAATGGCATTGATGGGAAATGCATTATGCTGAAAAGATTTAGCTGCCCCTTCAGGTACTCAGATTTAATCCCCCGTTTTGGTTACCCTGTTCCTGTGATGAGCATGATCTGTAACACAGTAGTTGACTTCGCCTACAACCCCCATGGCCATAGAATAACCGAGTACAATCACAACCTTCTTGATTCTGCTAGTCTTCAAGTCTATGCAGATGCAGTGTTTGCAAAAGGTGCCGCCCTGGATAATTGTTTTGGTTTTGTGGATGGCGCGGTCAGGCCCATTTGTCACCCTGGGGAATTCAAAGAGCTGTATACAGCGGACACACGTGTACATGGACTAAAATTTCAGTCAGTTGCTCTACCAAGTGGACTCATTGCGAATCTCTTTGAACCTGTAGGTTGGTGCATTATTCATCTCGGCTAATGCCAAGACAATGGGAAGGTATAAACGTGAGGCATATGATTTTTTAAATCCCTTGGCCACTTCTAGTTTTGGCTTTTTCTTCAAACTGAACCCAAATGATTCTATTCAGGTGACCTCTGATTTGGATTGTCAGAGTTCACATGCATTACAGTACGTTATGACATAGACACATTTGTTTTGCAAATTACCATACCTGTGAACAGATGTATATAGGGAGCCAACACAAAACTTGCTTGTTAATTTATTAGTAGGCATTTCTGCATAAATGAGTTGAACCCCCTATAAGTACACATATCTCTCAAGGTCACAAGGGTTTTGGCTTTACAGAGTATTACTGTAACCGGTTTGAAGGAAGTATTTAATTAAAAAAAAGACTGTAAGCTCAACATCAAGGATATTTCAAAACTCCGTTATATCTTCTTTTCCAGAAGGGAGAAAGCATGATGCATCAATGCTGGCTACGTCTGGTGTATTGAACGAGCTTGAGAGGCACATCGAGTGAACTGCGTTTGAAGTTAAAAAATACATGCATGATGTGTAATTATAGCATGTTCAAGTGTGAGGAACAGTGAGGCCTATTTTAAAACTTTGGTGTGAAAATGGAAGAGACAAAGAACTATCGAGCTGTGAAAAAATGCCGAAGAGGTTGGCTGAATACAAGAAAATATGTAATATAAAAATATTGGCACCAGTAAACTTAAGTGCAGTTGTTCAATAGAAAACCGACAAGAAAAATTTCGGTCCTGCACGCCACTGGAGAGGAAAACGAAAGATTTGACAAATGCCGGGTTGAGAAAGCTATTCAGCAATTCAAGTCAAAATTCCACAGAAACACAACAGAAATGGTCTTATTTCAATAAAGGGAGGAAAAACACTCTTGGGGTTGTTTTCCTCTTTCACGAGGAATACACGAAAAATATAAACTCCGTATGACTGTCGCGCGTAAAAACTCAATAAATTGACTCTACAAGTAGTATTTATATAAGCATAAACAATGCATGATTGAGAGCAGAAAAATAACAGGATAAGAAATTTCATCTAAACAATACTCGCAACAGCCGCGCGACAGCCCGGCGCGACAGAAAGCCAACAACAAACATGAAACCAACAAAAATATTTTAATATTTACACTGGCTTTTTGTTGCGGCTGTTCCGAAAACGCGGAGTGCGGAGTGTACAAAGAAAATTAAAAAATAATAATAATAATTTCTTATAATAAATATAAATAAAACAATTTAAAAGTGAATTAAAAGAATAATTAAATACATAAATAAACTAGAAATGGAAATTTAAGAAAAAAAAAATAATTCTTACACGCCGCCTGAAGCAGACCGTTCATATCGCGTATATCTCATCCAGTCCAAATGGCATATTTAACTGGCAATTTTCTTAGTGAAGAGTTCACTTTTACGAAAAAAAAGGGTACAGAACAGTCCAGTTTAGACCATGTCTAGAAAATGAGAGAAATTACACCTTCGGTTTTGTTAAGAAGCCGTGTTGCCTCCAAACAAACTCAAGCTTTGCTTTCCAAAACTAAACAGCCCGTGTGAATTAACCCATGAACCATTCAACAACTTGTCAACTGCGCGTCCTAAAGTTCTCGCAAAGTTCAAACTAAAACCTTGAAAAACATTCAGTGCTGAAAAATAATAAGATAAAAGATGTAGGTTGAAAAATAAAGAAACAAACAAATACTAAGGTAAAGTTGCACTTTGAGAAAACAAATTATGAAAATAAAATCTTTTCCCAAAAAGCCATTTTACTGCACAGCGTTGCTTGTATCGTCAATTCCACATGCAACTGTGGCCTTGTATTTTTTTCCTGTAGGAATTTAACATCTTCTCTGGTACAAAATTACTGATTACAATTTGGAAATAAAGTAAAGTTGGTACACAGTACTTGAAGGCTTTTTACACCTTTTAACGCAAAACAAAGTAAAAATATCCTAAAAGATGCAATTCACCGCCTGAAAATACCTCGTGTGGTTCCCTGATTCCCTTTACTAGGGCTAACGCCCAGTGGGTTATTCATGGGTTAAATTAGCACTTAAATTTACACTTCAGAGTTAATTCTCTGTTCCATCACACTAGTGAATAACACCGAGCGAACACATTTCGCAAGTTAATGGAGGAATGCAATATCACGCAATGTCACTGTACCGGGTGTCAATATATGTCTAATTTCAAGTTTGTATTTAGAGGTCGGTAAAAGTTGCTTGTA
>JAEMPF020008494.1:9703-33287 GCA_022496165.2 Catalaphyllia jardinei | reverse complement strand
TTTTTATCACCTACATTCCATCTGAATTCATTGCCCCTTCCTCTATTTAATCCAGTATTGGTGTCACAAACCGAACCTGTCGGTTGCCGAACGTTGCTATAAGCGAAAAAAATCATCCAAATGACAAATTTGAAACTGCATAAATAAAACAACTAAGCATAGGCTTTTTTTGAATAGTTACACAATTGTCTCTTGTCGTTGAAGAAAGTTTAAGTCTATTAAAACAGACAGAATTAAAGCAGCTGGTTCACGACTGTAAACTTACCAAAACTTCCAGTGTAATTGGAGCAGATGACTGATGCATCTTCAAAGTGATAACAGTAGCCGTTAGCATTCCATTCTGCATGTTCACAATCTTCAATCGAACTTTCATTGCCAAGGCAGTGAACATCACTTAGCCATATGTGACCATTTCCTTCACCAAAAAGTGCGTCCTTAGGAGCAGCAATGGCTTCAGGATACCCAAGTTCCCTACAAACCACTTGTGCATCCTTGATATCCCAATAATCATCACAAACAGTACCCCAGTAGCCATCGTGAAATATCTCTACTCTTCCTTCGCCTTTTCTTACCCCATCAGCCAGTCTCAATTTTTGACCTGAGAAAGATTACTTTCAGTAAATATGACAATACCAGTAATTATTATATCATACGAAATTCCGTTGACCCAAGCGACAAATGAACTAAATCTTAGAGAGGATACCAACAAGGACAGAGTTGAATGATCAAGTCACGTCGAACTTTTCTGTTTTTTCTACTTTCCTCTGATTTGATCCAGAAAGAATGAATGGTACTGGAGTCAATTCCGTATATAGGCCTTATTTTTAGGTATCTTAGATGTAACGCGCATTTGATCATATTTGAATGTTAATTTACGCGCTATAAGCAATAATAATATATATATATAATATATATATTATATATTATTATTATTGCTTATATATATGTCTGGATTTATGAAAACGATGCTAGAGAAATTGAAATGGCGCGCCAAGCAAACGTTTTTTTCTCGCCAGAAACTATCTCCAAAGTCGACGATATAAAAATTAAAAGGAAAGGCAGTCTTTTTTCTCCTTCTCCACCCGTTTATCTTGCTTTTCTTGCCGTCCTGTCCCTTTTTCCCCCTATACGTAGCTCTAATTTGGCCTAAAAGAGCAGTCAAAACAAGGTGAAATCGAGCTCTTTAGCACTGTTTTCATAAATCCAGACATATATATATATATATATACTAATTGAAACCAGTTCAGGACTTCAGGAGTCATTCATCGTTTTATTGCTACAGTCCTGTTTCGTATGGTCAAAGATTGACCACACTCATCAGGCAACATCAACGAATGACCGGTAAATTTAAATGCTGGCAGTTAATTGCTATGGTGCTTACAATTGCGTTACGTTAAATAAAAGTTTTGAAGTACATATCTGTTCCTGTGGGCGCACGAGGTCGCTAATTCGTTTCGTTTATTTAAGGTACATAAATCTTTTCTACAGATTATAAAAAATTTGTCATAAAGACACAAACTACATTTCTTAGTAACATTGTTGTAGGGGTTGCACTTTCTGATTACTTTCTACTTTAGGCTGAAGGGTATCTTGGCGTCTTTTAGTTTCCATACATGCTTTGACAGTTCAGTGGCGTTTCTTTTGTTGGCATGTCGGAAGGATGTTTTATGGTTTCTGTAACGTTCTTTGAAGTTTGTTGCAAGTCCCACGTATGATTCTGTTGTTGTGTTGGTTTTTATGATTGCTTGGTAGACAACGTTTGCTTGGAGGCATTTTCCTTCAAGGGGGCATTCGTCTTTTGTTCGGCAGTTACATTGCTTGTTAGATTGTTGCGTTGGGGTCGGGGTGTAATCTAAGAGGAGTGCTTTTTTGTGTGACGCGATAATGGATCTCATGTTTGGCATGCAAGAGTAGTTAAGTTTGAGCGTGTGTCTATTGAAGATCTTGTGAAGCGGGTGGTTCTTCGGGAAACATTTGTCAACGATGTTGAGGAATCTCCTTCCTAGGTTGGTTTTGACGTTGGAGTTCCATGGGGGGTTGTACCAAATGATGTTTCTTTGGCGATTTCTCTGGCGGTTTCTAGTCGGTGTTTGGGTGGTTTGTGGGTTGTATGCTAATTTGTAGGTGTACCCGCTTTCATCAAGTGCCTTTTGGTACGGGGGAATGGCTTCGTTGAAAACTTTTTCGCTGGATGAGATGCTCGTCAATCTCTTGTTAATGTTTTCTGGGATATTCTTAAGTAGTGCTGGGGGGTGGTTGCTCTGTCGGTGGACATAGAGTAATTTATTGTTGGGTTTCATGAATGGTTTTGTAGGTTCCGCTCGTGAGGTCGAAGGTTGCGTCTAGGAAGTGAACAGTTTTTTTGTTTGCTTCGATCGTGATTTTAAGGCCATTCGATTTGAATACATTGCTCACTTGTTGCTTGATTTTCTCCATCTCTCTTGGCGTGGCTTTACAGACCGCTAAGCCGTCGTCACGGTAGAGCCCTGCTTGGTCTTTGAAGTTGGCGGTGATTAGCGACAGCATGTAAGTTCCTATGAGCTCGCAGGTTTCAGCACCGTCGTATGAACCCATTGTTACGTCGAACATGCTGTCGCTGTCCTTTTTTACCCATGGTGATTTTTGGTGGTACAGGAGTGACTTTTTTGCGTGGGTGTACATGCAGTGTCCATTCTTCACACAAGTTGTGCAGAAGTTGTGCAGAATATCGATGTTTTCATGGAGGATGAAACTACGTGTAAATCCACTCGGTATGTCCACATAAGTGGCATCTCTGTCACGGGATCAGCTATTTTTAAGACCCACCTGGATTTCTGAAGAAGGGAGTGATTTAAAGGGGCAGTGTCACCCTATTTAGCAACTTTATAAAAAGCTAGAAGGTGTCTTCGCATCAACTGAATTCCAAAAATAATGGTCTAGTTTTGTTATTAAAGACTATTTGAAGGTACTGAAACTGTTTCCTGTCGTCTGTCGCTACGGATGGCAAGGATGAAAATGGATTGAAACCTGAAAAAATTGGCCACGTTTTTCAAGATTTGATGCTACGTCTTCAAAAAATCCTCAAGAACTTTATTATGGTTAGCCCTCTCACATAAAATTCATTTGATATCTTCGTCATAGCTTTACAGAAGCATTTTCTTTACGAGGGAAGCCTCAAAGTAATGATTTTAGCACAGAATTGACCTAAAACGGCACAAATTCTCGTGACACTGCCCCTTTAAATATATTTTGAAAGGGATTAATTACCTTGAGAATAAGACCTATGCACAGGAACAACCTTCATTCTCTCTAAGTTGGATAAGTACACACTAGCGACATTGGGTCACGTCTTCTACAGCTTAACTTTCCTTGGATCATGCAAATGTATTTTAAACTTTTATAAATATTTCTTTCCTTCAGTTACGTATCAAGTGTCTTTGTTTCCTAGTTGCACCACACAACAAAAACCCAAGTTGAGCACAGAGTGCTCTGCGCCAGGTTTAAGAGGCTTTACCAATATGTTTAATCTTTCCGTTTTGGTGGCCGGCTTGAGAGATCATAAATCTTCCTTTTTGAGAACTTGAGCATTTACATAGAAAACTGTTGGCCTAATTCAAAGTAAACGGCGAATTTCTTAACTTTCAGAACAAGATTGAAATATTCTACCTGACGTTGTTTCTGGTGTAAACTTGCAGACTACTCCCACATCTTCACTGTGCCCACAGTTGTGACTTCCCCACCCGCCATGACGGCACGCTGCGATACTCGTTTCATCGCCGACACAATGGACGTCATCCAGCCAAATTTGCTCTGGTGCAGTGAATCCCTCGTACCAACCACAGCAATGCGTACTCCACGCTCCCTTTGAATACCCCAGCATGCGACAAATCACGTTTGCTTCTTGAATGCCCCAGTTGTTGTCACAAATGGTTCCCCATGTGCCATTAAGAAACAGTTCTACTCGTCCCTGATTCGACGTCATTCCCGACTGCAAACGAACCTTCAACTCTGGATGAAGAATGAACAAATACACATCAGCTCTAGACCTAGACATTGTTTTTACAGATAGAAGATAGATGCTGGTAAGGTCAACTAAACAAAATCCCAATCTAGTCAAAACCACGCAAAAAAACAGCAACAAGAAAAGAACAAGAACATCAACATCAACTCACCTGGGTGGGGTCCTGGTGCTAGAGTTGGGCCTTAACAAAAATAATAACAACACGTCAGTTAAACCATGCGAAAGGACAAAGAGAAGACACCAGGTTAAATAAATTAATTCGTATCATATTAAATAACTACATGTTCCAGTTGTTAATCCTAAGGGTTGCAGGAGTTTTAGTGTGATCGGTGTTCTAGAAAAGACAAAATTGCCAATGATAATAGTAGTGTAGAAGCTGTCGTACGTAAGCTGTCATTGTTTTATCATTGTAGCAGCTGGTATTGTTTTAGGGCTAGGGGTATTGTTTCTGTTGTTTGTTCTATTGTGCTCTCAAAGACTTGCAAGCCATTCATGTGAGATCTTACGAGAGCTGCTACATGACCCAATGATAATGACAACCAAACACCTTTTAACAGCAATCACTGACAAAAGCCAATTTTAAAGTTTCTGTACAGATCCTGTGGCAGTGGTCACGTTACAACACAGTTCAAGAAAATAATCATCGCTTTCTTATTGAACGTACATAAAGACGAACTCAAATCGATTTACGATAGCGAATTCGTCAGTAAACAAGCAAATCTTTCTATTCTAAGAACCTTTCTATAAGAATATCAAGGTTACAGTAACTGAAACACCATGGCTCAAGTGGGTTTTAGTTATTAAGAACTTCTGTAGATTTTACTTGGCTCAGTAGAAGTTTTCAAACGTAATATTGATACTAAAGAAAAAATTGCCCATCTTGCAGCTTGCAATACATATATTAAGTATTATGGGAGGGAACCAAAAGCCGGTGCTAATGAAAATAAGGCCCAAGGGGTCTGAAAATGTCTCGAACTCCCAACTTCCACATTAGAACAAGGGAGGGCTTAACTGAATTCGATCACATGTCACTCGGATGTTCTCAAGAAAGAAAGGGCTAAACTTACTGACTACTACCTTGGTGATCCCTGGGCAAACAAATTACAAATTACTTTTTTTTACTACTGATCAGCTACTTTCTGCTCAAAATACCTTCAGTTGGTGGAATAGAGTCATTTCTGCAGACAACTCCTGCGTCAAGAACATGACTACAGTCATGATTTTCCCAGCCTCTGTGATGACAAGCAGCAATGGTCTGCTCATTGCCGAGACATTTTACATTATCCATCCAAATCGGAAAGGATGCGTTTCCTGCACCAAAGTAACCGGTGTGGAAAGCTCCAGAAAAGTTCAGCATCTTACAAACAACATCAGCCTCCTTCAAGCCCCAGTGATCAAAACAGACTGTTCCCCACTTGTGGTCATAATATACCTCAACACGACCCTCATGTGAGAAGGTTGACCCACTAAGACGTACTTTAAGTTCTACCAAAAAATATATCAACATAAATAATCTTTTTTTGTTAATTCCATCTAATAGATCTTATAATCCATCAAATATTTTCGCTCGCGCGCGATTGGTCTAACCGTGTCACGAGACCGAATATTCCCCAGCTAAAACTGGGGAATATCCGAGAATGTTCCCCAATTTTCAAAACTGCGCGCGATGCGAAAGAAATTTGATAAGGATAATAAACACGATAGCCTCCATTTGGGGCGAAAATATGCTCGGATATTTGTCCTTGAACATTATCTGTTCCTTGAGGCTCACAGTTTTCTTCGAGCTACGCTCTCGGAAAACTGTTCGCTTCACGGAACAGATAATGTCTGCGGAAAAATATCCCAGCATATTTTCACGCCAAATGGAGGCTATTGTTTATTTATTCATATTCTTAGTATTGAACTTGAACTAGCTTGCAATAAAGGCTCATGCGCGGGAATATCATTACAAAGAGGTAAATATCACTTGCATTTGAAAAGACTCCCTCCATTAGCCTCACTTGCAAGCTAGTTCCGGTCCAATACCGTGAATACAACTTTGGTTCGCCTTGTACTCATCAATTTTAATTTTACTTTGATCAAATAGTGCATGAACTTTGATCTAATAGTTTATCAGGTCTATGAACACTTTCATCTCTCTGAAGTTCAACGCTCTGGCCATTTTGTGGTCATCCATCCAGTTTTGTGATATGGCTATAGTCGTGATTAGATTAATATCATTCCTGTCCACACATTTTGAGGACGTTCGTACCCAAAATGTTCCCATGGACCAATTTTTTTAAAAACTTACCATGAAGTAAGCTTTTACCAAAAAAAAAAAAAAACGGGTCACCGTGCTCATTTGCAAAACAAGGCACGTTGAATGCCATGTATTTTTAGAGGCTTTTGTTGTTTTAAGGTGATGTTAGCTTACAACCCTCAGTAGGTTAGTGAAATTTATATTGAAAATAGTGGTTTGAGAGGGGATTAGTTTTCAACCTATGGTTTTAAGGAAGCATGGGTGTATGGGATACTGATATCTCAAGATATATTTAGGAACTAGTTTAAACTACACCGAATTTTAACGCTTATTACTAAAAGTTAGTATGTTGGATCAGATTAATATCTTTCTTCTTAACTTTTAATTCACTAGTAGTCAGGTGTCCCAAATTTGCCCTCCTGCGCATGCGTTTGGTCCTTCCTAAGGTGCGCGAAGTTTCTGGCAATCCTTCGACCCGATAGTCTCGCACCTCGAAAATTTAATGTAAGCTAGATCTACCTGACACATTAATAAAGTTATTGATTGATTGATTGATTGATTGATTTAGATCAGGTAACCATACTCAGTTCAACTCAACTAATTATATTAAGTAAACTTTTTGTGCTGATGTCGTTCCTTGAGGCAGAATAGGCCAAGACAAAGAATGAATAATTACCCTTAGCTCGCCCGTCCACTCACAAGAGAGCAGACAAAGCAAATTATTTGTAATTTCTCACAGACAGACAAATGGGTAAATTAAAAATAGAGAAAGGAAATGATTTACATAAAGAAAAATAGGGGTCATCGAGCATCCGATATAGTAAACTTCTAGCAAAGTTAGCGCACCCGGTACTTGCTTATATATTCCTTTAGAGCATGCTTCATGTATGGCATGGCCTGACTTGCGACATGAATTTCGTGTGCAGAAAGGATGTGCAATAACAATGGGTACGAATGTCCTTAAAATTATCAAATATAAAACAGTTCACCTGGTACAGGGGTTGGTGGTGGTTGTGGCTTGGTCACTGAAATATGGAAATAACAGTCAGTAAGTGAAATTATTACACGTGAAAGCAACATACGAAATTTAGACTTGAAAATTGTTGTTGAAGGTCATCGTTTTCTAGCATTTTGCAGGCTATCCAGAAATCCTTTGTGTACACGTCATGTAGAAATTTCATGTATTTGCAAACCTTCAAGTCGTGGTATGAGAATTCAAGTCTACATATGCAACATTGATGAGCAAACATTCCTTAACGAATTGCTAGTTTTCATATTTCAGTGCACAAAGTGAAACAAAGGCTAGTATCCTGTTGATTGAAATGGTAAAAATGTGAAGCTATGTACTGCCAAGTAGCAGTGACATTAGAAGCTGGAAAGTAGGGAGAAAACCCATGAAGTAGTTTGGAATGTTATAAATCAACCGAGGAAACACAGGACTATACAAAGTAAAGAAAACATCCGCGACCTCGGTGGGTAACCGGATTACAACAAGCTTTCTCTGTCAACTGAATCACAAGGCCAGATTGCAGCAAGTTATGACGAAACTACAGCAGAGCATTTTACAGTTGTCTGCACAGTGACGTGGCCTGTGAATGGCAGTGAGGCTGGAGGTGACCTAATGTTTTGATTCAGACATCAGTGATTTTAGTTGTCTTAACGCTAACCAGTTTGCAATTAATTGAGAAAATCAACGAGGTTTGTGACAATTCAAGGTCAACTCTAGCCTCCTCCATGGACCATGTTCCACTGCGTGACCCAGTGGCATCGTACCAGGTAACTGAGCACACAACTGTAAAAGGCCTATTTGGCTATAGATAGTAACTGTAAGCTGTCTCTCTGCCCGTTGTCAAAATACAGCTGACATGCATGTATCAATTCGAAGGACTACCTATCAAGCATTTAAAACTCTTCAACAAATTAGTATATTTGTCATTTATTACCGTTACTGCAAGTCTTATTTCCAGGTAATAATTCCACTCCATTTGGACATGCACACTTGCTTCCTCCACCAGGAGCCAATAAGCAAAGATGGCTGCACCCACCATTGTTTTTACCACAAACAGGTGTTGCTTAAAAGAAAAAGACTTGCACTAGTAAAGCATTAATTTTACAGAAATCAGAAACCACATTTGAACATTCAGTTGACTTGGATACTGATGCAGAGTGAGCATATATAAGAAGTGATGTCAGTGTTCTGATTCTTTAAAGGGTTTTGTGGTTCTTAGGGAATCTAAATTTAAAACGCTCATTAATTAGTATAGGTAATTGTACTCATGCATGAGACTTCCATTACATTGTAGGATTTATACTACGAGTGATATTTAAAATTTTCCTCGAAAATTGCATGTGAGCTATTGGGCATCACAGAAACAATTTCTCATAGAAGAATATTTGGCTGCAGCTTCACCATCATTTATTGTAACTTGTTTGCGAACACAATGAGCTAACAAAAGAGAACTGCAATCACATCATATGAAATCTACTCACCTACTGGTTGTCTTGTTTTATCAGATACCACAACACCCGCAAGTTGGCCATCTGTGAGATGACCATAGTTAAAATGCAAGCCTGTGGACTGCGTCGTATTAAACCACTGAATGCTGCGACTGTTCCTGTCTGCCCAGTATAAAATATCACTATACAAAGCTAGATCAACTGGATGCATATTTTCTTCAATATAAGCCAAACTGTCCTTGTTATCTCCGTCTAGGTCTGCGTAATCAATGAAATTGTCGTATCTGTCCATCCAGATAATGCGCTCTGGATCATGATCATAGTCAACGACCACACTCATGGGGAACCATGCATAATACCAGTCAACTCCAAAGGAAACTAAGCTCCTACGGTTTTCGCCAGTTAAATCTGCTCGTTCTATTCTTGGAGAGTCATATCCAATGTCTGTCCAGAACATGTACCTTGAATAAAACAAAATTCAATAAAATGCAATGAAAGCCAATGCAAAACCCTGCAATACACTGCACTACAATGCACTGCACAAGCAATGCAACACAGTGAATAGAATACACGGTAAAACAACGCAATCCAAATCATTGACCCTGTTACATAGCAGTTTGATATTTAAAACATTGTTTTTATATCCTTATAATCGGAATGATCATAGCATGTTAAACGGTTGATAGAGCCTTGCAATGTGGCTCAGATTATCTCTACGCCATCTCGGGAAGAAAAAGGTGTGGTATGATCTTTATCCAAGTAGAAAGAAGAAGAAACGGTGGTCTTTATGTGCTAATTACTCTAATTAAGGTGTTTAAACTATTTCAGTTCAGGTAACATGTACAAAACTGCATAATATAAAATGGATGCTTATAACTTGCAATCCTAAAACTTACCCACTCTTTGAATCAACAGCAATCCCGCGGGGGCTGTACAAATTTTCTGTAATCAATGTCTTCCTGAATGTGCCATCAAGGTTTGCCACTTCAATTCTCTCAAAGATGAAATCAGTGAAGTACACCTTCTCAGTTTCCCATTCAACAGCCAGGCCATAAATTTCACCAAGGTCGTCTCTTATAATGACCTTCATCAATAGATTATAAGTCTGATTAGCTAACAATAAAAATGACGCTTTCAGCGCAAATTGAACAGAGAACGCGTTCAGGTTACTTTAATTTATTCCACATTGAAGAAAACAACACAACAGTAAAAGCTAAAACAACAACAAAGATTGCTACAATGGAAAACAGCAAAGTCCAAAGCACTTGAAATCGAACTTCAAACAATGATCGTATCTCATGAACAAGGAAAATTACCCTTAACATAAAAATGGTATAAACTAACCAATGCCCCGGGGGTACTCCTCATATGGGCTATATAGGCTTAGCCTACGGGATCTCCTGTCGCTGTTGCCCAGCCACCTACATCTGCGAAACTGGGTGTACTCTGAGACAACGTTTCCGCTAGCACCTTCGAAGCATCGAGAAAAACCTGCTTAGGTTTCCCGTCACTGAGCATGTTAACACAGGTGAACACTCTATTGACAATGCCCTTGTTCGTGGAAATTTGCTCTGCGGCGTGACCTCCCAACGGCAGCCGCTGGAGATGCGCCTGATTTTCAAACTTGGTTCCAGTCATCCGCGTGCCCCAAATTCCGACTTTTGCGCGCACAATAGATGTTTTTAATTTGAATTCATATTTATGTCGTTCACAAACGTTGCACTGACTTCAATGAACATGGTTTTGCACTGATGATTAGGGCCAACCACAAAGAAGATCTGGAGACTTTACCCGAATTATGGCACTTTTATTAATGATTATTCTACCTGAACATTTTCATGCAAGTCTTTACCAAGTGCCACGCAGCTGACGGACATATTCCCGTAAATTTCTTACATAGGTATTTGCAGCTCCAAAGGGTATGGTTCAAAATTTTTAGTGACTTCGGGCCGTTTTGGTCAGGTAGGGTCTTTGCACTCTCCTTTCTTATCCTTATCGATAAGACCATCAACAAAAGCCCTTTACTATTAACATTGGTTTGAACTAGGGGACTAATCATCAGGCAGGTCTGAAACAGGGTATTGATTCAAGTGTCAGGTCTTGAATACAGTGTGTAGGGTATCGATTTTAGGTCAGTAGGGAAAATCACAGATTTTGATCTTGGGCTGCACACCCATTTATGTCCAGAAATGCAGGTAAAAGAGATTCAATGCATCAAGCATCACAAAGTGACATTTTCATATCACTTCACATTTGACAGAATTATGTGTGTTAGGTGACTTTTTAGGAAAGAGGACACTTTGTGATGCATATCATAAGGAGCATGCATCTCATTAACCTGCGTTGCTGGACATATCTGTGCACACCCCCACCCAATTCTTCTGGGAATACACAGTGAGTCCCCAGTGGGGTCTCAGGTCAAAAGCCTACAAAGTCAGCTACATGACCTGACAAATAAATAGAAAATTTATATTGTCTTGGTGAGAGTAGCGAGAACTGACCCGTTGGAATTCTCTGTTGACACCCAACCTTTAAAACTTATCTGGAAGCGCGAGTACCATCCCCCCAGAAACCAATGCAAGACTTTTTTTCAATCTTCTCAAACTGTTACGGCTTCATAAGTTCACAGCTAAATATTTACCTCACTTTCACCAGTCACTAAGCTCATTCTATTTATGGTCCACAGGGCATTGTCACTCCAGTATATCATCCTCCCTCGATGGTGTATATCGATTGCACCGCCCTGGACAAGATTTGACTTCAAGGTCTTTACACTGACATAGGTTTTGTTAGAGGCTTTCAGGTCAATGCATTTGATGTAATGTTCGTCAATGAAATAAAGACTGGGATCATCCGTGCAACCAAATACATCTGGAGAGGCAAATTGTAATTTCCAATTACACTGACATTGTTTAGATCTTTCTTAGAGAAGTGGAGAAATACAGTGTACTGGTCTAGTTACTCATTTTGTAGGATTATACTACAAGCCTAAGACAGGTTACAAAAGAAGAACAGTTGTCTTTTTCAATGAAAAGCACTCCTCATTTGTAGTATGTAATGCAACAATATATAGATCATTAAAATAAATGAATACATTTGTAAAGTGCTAAAACTATAAATATCTTAAAGCGCTTTTGATAATTGCATAAATTAGATGATAAAATCGAATCAACATGTTACTTTTGTACACTCTTTTGTTACCCTAATTTCATTTCACGTTTGTTATTTATCTTTGTTTAGCATTACATTATAAATTCAGATGTAACTTTAGACTAGGTATACCTATCGATAGAGTGCCAACGAGCAAATAATATGTGGTATAATACGGGGGTTATTAACACAGCATGACGGATTTTTGGTTCTCTTCTGTTGCAAACATTACCGAGAGAAAATTATAACACGTTTACCGGCCGGTAACGTTCGTCACGCAATCCAGTATCGCTCCTCGGTCGAACTTTCAGTTCAATAGGATGGGCAAAGTCAAAGTGAAAGTGAACACGCTAGTTTGAGTGATGAACACGCTCATTTAATTCTGTGGCAAACAGGTCCGATTTGTGTTTTGAAACGTTTCGGATTCGACTGCATGATAAACACACTCGTTCAGTTCTGTTCAGAAACACTGCTGACTGAACCTTCAGTTCGATATGCTAGATTTGAATACTGGATTTACTCTAGTCGTTCGACTGGTGAACACGCCCTTTCAAAAAACGCTGCCCGATGGAACTTTCAGTTCGATATAGGTAAACAGAGAAGGAATACACTGTTTCGATTCATGAACACGCTCGTTCAATTCTGTGGTGAACAGGCTGGTTCGGTTTCATGTCGATTTTGTGACTTGGATTTGCTCTTGTCTAACAGTTTTCCTCAATATTCGAATTAGAAGAGTTTTGTAAAGAACACGTTCCCCGAATGAACTTTCAGTTCGATAAAGTGAGAGAGGAAACACGCTAGTTCGATATATTTTGAGACTATGAAATTGTTCACAGATGGATAAACACAACAGCCATTCTTTGCGCGGAACTATTCTCTGCCGCCTCGCCAGCCGAGCGTCTTCGCTCAGCTGGCTCGTTGGCAATTAATTCTACTTTCAACTGAAGATGGTCGTTGTGCGACCGAAACATGTCTTGTAAATTCAAATGTATCGTCATTTTTATCAAAAATGATAAAGAAACCGATAAGGTTAAAAAACAGACAGATAACAGTAACTCTAAACAAGACAAGTATTATTGATACTATATTGATAGATTAAAGTGCTACTATGATCAAAAAAATTATTTCCTTCTTTCCTTCCGATTTTGAAAGCGTGTTCGCTTAACACCTAACTGGCAAAATTTAGAGCTTTGGGTTTGATCCAAAGGCTGTTTATTTTGAGTGTAAGTTTTGGATTTGACGGTCCAGCATTACTCACGTTCAAAACTGACCGATAGGACATCAGAGGGTTGGATCTAGAGAAAATGACGTCATTTCCTCACTAGCTTAACATTTCAGCGTGTAAACGCAATTTATTATATATGCAAAGCACGGGTTTAAAGGTCTCAAAGCCCAAAACTCCCGTGCTGCATATTAATTAAGCAGCGTGCACACGCACTGCATTCTTAAACTGGTGAGTCTTTGACGTCATTTTCTTCTCGACCCAGCTCTCTCAAGATTTTAAAATAAGTAATGGCGGACCAAAAAATAAGAAAATTCCAGTTAAAATAAACAGGTGTCTCTTTAAAATCAGAACTTAAAACTTGGGTCAGTAAGTGTTTAGTTAACATAGTTATGAAATACAAAGAAAAAAAGAATTTTTTTTGGTCGTAGTACCACTTTAAGGCCAATGAAATTGAAAAGGGTAGGGTGTGCAGGGCCATAGCTTGGGAAAGACAAGCCGAAGCATTTCTTGTTGTTTGTGTCATCACAAACACCATAAATATCTAGGAAGACAATTTAACCATGGGCATTGCCTCAGTCATAATTTTTCTCTGGCTGTGGCAAGATGCGCAATCTATGAAAGCTGTGCAACTTACTGGTAACATGAGTGCTCTCATTGCATGGTATGGCAGACTCATTCACTGAACATGCACATTTGTATCCACCAGGTTTTAAGAGACAAAGGTGACTGCAACTGTTGGCACATGAGTGATCTAAATGTAACAAGAAAGGAATAATACATACATGTACATGTTTTACATAATTATATTGGATAAATCATTACATTCTATATAGTAACTATTATAAGTCAGTATTATACAAAGCAAAACTAAATCCTCAACAGTGCTCAGTCCCAATCTATTTATCAACTTCCAGCTTGATTGTAAATGCTCACATGAAGAATTCTGCTTAGTAACCTGCACATTATCTGTTCATAAAACACAACCATACCTAGAGTGTTGACCTGTAGATATTACTTAGAGGTAATACTGTCTTTTCATATGCATGTGGCATTGTTTTTAATTTAACTTTAAATTCAAAGAAATATTTACAATAGAAATACTCACTGTTTCGGGTAAAGTTGCCTTTTTTAACTGCAATTCCTTGGGGATGGTAAGTCCCTTGAACTACAACATCAATATTATCATCATGTAGGGTTTTACTTGTCCGAAAGACATGTCCATAAATTATATATTCACTCCAATAAACATACTGGTCATCCACAGCAATTCCATATGGACCATAGAAATACCAAAAATGCTGATTTAGGGTCTCGACTCGGAGAAGGTGGAGCTGAGTTGAACTCAGATCAATGTAAAGAAGAGAATACAAATGGTAGCTCACAAAGTAGAGTCGATTGGTGTCAACATCCAGCGTTAGGCCTTTGGCATCAATAGTGCTCCCATAAACAGCCACTCCCAGTTCAGCAATTACACGTCGATTTGACCCATCCAGTTCTGCTCGTTCGATAACTCCTTCAGCTGACCAGTACATGAACCTGAAGGAAAAACAGATGGCAGGGGAATGAAGCGAGTGTATTATGTTTCCTGTTAAACCTCTCCAGGTACCTCAGTATGGGTGGAAAACATTCGCAAGCTTCTACTGCACAGGCTAAGCAAAGAGGGAAAAATAATGTTGATTGAATAAGTAAACCAACAAGTACAAAAAAGTCCAGCATCAACCAAAGGTAACCCAGAATCCAGTCTTCTGCTGAATGAATTCGTACTTACAAAAACAATTTAAAAAAACTAATGTTATGGGAAAGTAACTTCATTCCTACCCTTTAGTTGTATCCAAAGTAATGTCTACTGGAAATGAAGCCAAATCAGAAACAAGTACTTTCCAATAACCGCCATTTAACTTTGACACTTCAATGGTCCTGTCACCACGGTTTATCCAGTACACATTTCCCGCCACAAGATCTAAATCGATGCCTATGGGTTCTGTAACACCGGAACGAATGATCTCCTGGTCCGTGCCATCAATTGTAGCCCGGTAAACAACACCAAGTGCGTAATCAGTCCAATACACGCGATCTTCAAATGGATCAAAGGCGATGCCATTTGGCGTCTGCATATTTGAAAATGGCAGGGGAACAAGAACGTTTTCCGACAGTTCTGAGAAATATAGTTTGTCGTGATAGGAATCAGCAATGAATATCACATCGCCAACAGTGCCTGCAAGAAATGATTTGAAAATTACTAATGTATGCTGAAGAAACTATTCCTCCAAATGATACAATGTATATATCAGATAAAATTAATACCATTATACCATACAATAGAAAATACAGAATACAGGAAAGCCGTTATATATTTGGTGGTATTACATCTATTTGCACTGATTGCATAGGCCATTGCATTTTCAATGGCATGGTACAAAACAGTTGAAAATGTAAAAGTAAATCGTATTTGTAGTAGTGATGCACTTAGCCTATACAAGCACTAAGCTTAGCTACAATCATGTAGTTTACACTGAAACAAAGGACATATCAACGGTTTCATGATATACTGTACCATGGAATATCCCACTTGTAACTTGTGTTGTTTTTGTGGTATATACACTCATGTAAAGGCTCATATATACAACAAGATTTAGAGACTTACAGCTTATTCCATCTTCGGCAAGTTTCATTCCAGCTCCACATATGCAAGTTCGTCCATTGGGTTTCAGGACACAGAACTGTGAACATCCACCATTATTCTGACATGGAGATTGCACTGAAAAAGAGTCCAAATTCATAGTTAGCGAACCTTTATCTGGGAAAGCTTGCATGGTCAGTTTTCTGTTTAGTCTTACGTACGCTCTTCATTTTCAACTTTTCCAATTTTTAAATTGCATTCCCATAAAAAAATAATGCATAATGGTTTACATTTGATTACCTGATATATGATGATTTCCTATAACAGTAAATATTTAGCTACCTGTTATTTCGTTTGCCATAGAGTTATAAACGTATATTCCTTTCGGTGTCCCAAAACCATCAGCCATTGTTTGTGCTGTAACACTACTAGCCATTATGTTTGCTTTGAAGATGGCTCCTGAAAATGTTCCGTCACCCTCAGCAGTCCAATAAATAGTGTCGTTCAACATGGCAAGACTTGTTGGTTTGTGAAGGTTTCCAGAAAGGATAGTGTGAATCTCCATATTGGCCAGATTAATGTACCGTATCACATCATTGGCTTGGTCAGAAAAGAAAAGACGGTTGTTGGGCTTATCAAAAACCAGGTCAACAAATGTATCATCTCCAACGAACGACAAATTTGCCAAGAGCCTTTGGTTTTTGCCGTCCATGTCTGCTCGGTATATTTGAAGACTATCTCCAAGTGATGAATAATACATGTACCTGTGTATCACAAGAACAGATCCAATAGGATACAATCTGATAGCGTCAACAGCAAGATGTTTAGTAACCAGGCCATAGTTAGAGACAGCTACACACTAGTTATAAAAGTAACTGGAAATAAACAAAGGAACTTTAAACGCACCTTTCAAAATCATGCAGACTTTAAGACATTTTAATTCAACACTTAATCACACACTAAAAGGTTTTACAGATAATCACACCTTTCTTTGTAAACTAGAAAGTTGAAATCCCCCAATCAAAGCCAAAACACTTGCCACCTGCAATATTTAGACACCATTATTACTGTACAGAACGTGATTAAGCCTTACCCATCAACACTGTCCAAGGCAATGCTTTGAGGATTCTGCACATCAACAAGGATGGCTTGATAACTGCCGTGAAGGGAGGCAACTCTGATGTTATTGCCACTGTTGTCAGCGAAGTAGATGTTCCTTCCAATAACATCAAACTCAATTCCCATTGGAGAACTCGCGCCCCTTACCACAGCTTCTTGTGATCCATTATTTAAGTAAGATCGATAGATGTTGCCGTAATCATCCGTCCAGTAAATTTGTTTCTCTTTTGGATCGTAGGATATCGCTGCTGGAGCATAGTCAAGTGTAACTTTCAGTGGGATTACCTTTGCTGGAGAATCATGGGCAAGAGGCATGAAGTGGCACAGTGTTCGACCAGATTCACAAAATAGCAAGAAATCGTCTGCATCTGCAATAACATGCAAATAATGTTATTTTGATGTCCTTCTTTTTATTTGTCTCCTTATGGTAGTCTTCTACCGTACGACTAACTTAAAAGACAGTGGCTATGGCATTCAAAACAGCTTTTTAATTCTTTTAGACTTATCAGAGTTGAAATTCAGGTTGTAGTCCTGCCGATGATCTATAGTCATGGAAACATTTGTATACAATTGTGGAAGCCCAAATCATAACTCTAATCATCTCAGAAGCCTAATATTTACGTTATAAGATCCACTACCATGCACTGACCAATGCACTTTCGTGGAAATACGCAACCATAATGATTCTCTTGGTTGGGTGTTTGAACATGTGTCATAACCAGTTGCGTTTTGCGCATGGTCAAGGTACTATACAGCGTCCATGTCAGAAGATTAATAAGAAAAAACGGAATCCACCTGTCTGGTTATCATACAAATGTCCCACTTATAACCTAATTTTAATTCTGGGAGTGAAAAGACCAACCTACCTAAACTTCCAGTCTCATTGTAGCAGATGACTGATGCATCTTCAAAGTGATAACAGTAACTGTTTGCATTCCATTCTGCATGTTTGCAATCTTCAATCGAACTTTCATTGCCCAAGCAGTGAACATTACTCAGCCATATGTGACCATTTCCTTCACCAAAAAGTGCACGCTTGGGAGCAGCAATGGCTTCCCGATACCCAAGTTCCCTACAAACCACTTGTGCATCCTTGATATCCCAATAATCGTCACAAACAGTACCCCAGTAACCATCGTGAAATATCTCTACTCTTCCTTCATCTTGTCTTACTCCATCAGCCAGTCTCAGTTGTTTACCTAACAAAGATAACTTGCAGTAAATATTATTATACTGATGATTATTTTATTCTGAATAGTGTTGCAGCAGTTTCTCTATGCATTTGAATCTTAATGATTTATTCTAAACCTGACGTTAGATCTCTACTCACATTGCTCTGAGTTGTATTACCCTGGTGACAGAGGTTTCTTCACTTAACTAAAGCAAAACCCACTGAGGGGAGTTCCAGGCGAGAGATAATCATTTCTGAAAGACTTTGTACTCCTCCACTAGCTTTGTGGCTCTGACACGTGTGTTGACAAAAGAGAAGAAAGAAGATCTCTGGGGACAGAGCATTGTGTCCCCTTAATTATATTTGAGACAGAGTGTTTTGTCCTCTTAATTATTGTTGAATGTACGACAAACAATGCCCCCATGCTGGGATGGTACACTGTATGAAAGACTAGACCATCCCAGTTTACCGTGTACTTCACACCGTCCGGCAGGTTTCCCTCACAGTCCCATTTAGAGATAAGAGATGAGATGATGTAGGCCCACAAAGATTCATAAAAAGGTACAAAATTATGGAATTTGTATGATGGCCCAGAAGGCTCACAGTCCAGTTGTAATGTTTGACACAGTTCACTTGTAATTTTGACCCAGTTCAGTTGTGATTAATTATTTTTGAAATAGTCCAGTTCTAACCTTTTACCATTCAGTTGTGATTTTTGACAGAGTTCAGTTGTGATTTCTGACACAGATCAGTTGTGATACAGTATTTGACACAGTTCAATTGTGATTATCATTTATAAATTACAACTGGACTGCAAAAAATCATAATTGAACTGTGAAAAATCACAACTGAACTACAAGCCTTTGGGAACATTATACATTTAGGTTTGCTTGTTTTTTCACTGAGTAGCTTTGAATGAAGTATTTTCCTATTTCTCAAGACTTACACATACAAACCCTTGGAAATAAAATGTATAGTATCACACATACCTGTAGATTGGACCAAAAAGGCAGAAAATCTTCTCTGGAAATATGTCAGTTACTCAGGTGATCATAAATGGAAAAAATACCAGTGTATTTTTCTCTTTACGAGTATCAGTAACGAAACATAATTCAAAAGATACTGACATAATTTTCAGCTGGCAGTTTTCAGAAACAGTTAAAAATTACTGTACCTGGTGGAGTTTCTGGTGTAAACTTGCAGACTACTCCCACATCTTCACTGTGTCCACAGTTGTGACTACCCCACCCGCCATGACGGCACGCTGCAATAGTTTCCTCATTGCCAACACAATGGACATCATCCAGCCAAATTTGCTCTGGTGCAGTGAATCCCTCGTACCAACCACAGCAATGAGTACTCCAAGCTCCTTCTGAATACCCCAGCATGCGACAAATAACATTTGCTTCCTGAATACCCCAGTAGTCATCACAAATTGTTCCCCATGTGCCATTATGAAACAGTTCTACTCGTCCCTGGTTCGACGACGTTCCAGACCGCAAACGAACTTGTAACTCTATATGAAGAATACACAAAAACACAAGTTGTTAAGCTCTTTATTAATGTTTTGCAAAATGCTCATTTGCATCAGCTTTTTACGGCAGATAGCAAAAAGGGGCATGTAATGGAAAACACAACCCCAACATACCTGGATGTGGTCCTGGTGCTAAAGTGGGTCCTTAAATACAAAAAGAAAAAAAACGATAAGCCAAAAGATGTTATCAAACCTCAACAAAGGTACTGCAAGTGTAATGGCAACTAGGCCCAAAGTTAAATTTTAATTTAATCACTGCAAACTCATGCTGGTAAGTTAAAGGCTTGCTAAACACTCATTTGGTATTCTCAGATGCATGAAAAGCGATCACAGGCAATCAGCTTGCTCCTGTGAACCAAAGACAGACCTGCCGCATCCCCACCTCAAAATTAACGGTAGACCACTGGACCTTAAAAGTTGTTTTCGTCTTCCAAGTCACGATTCTTGAAAGGATCTATGGTAGGAAACTTAAGACCCTCTTCAACTACATGAATCTCTTATGCCTAACGAAGTACAGTAACAGGCCCAAAAGACTTCAAAGTATTTTTGCTCAAACTCCAGACTTGTGGAAAAACAAATGGTTCGCATTAAAAAAAAAAAGCACATCTTCCCTTAAACCAGCACAAATCCCCTTGGAAGCACTTGTGGATCAGCTATTTACATGTACCTTCAGTCGGTGGAATAGAGTCATTTCTGCACACGACGCCTGCATCTTCTACATGGGAACAATCATGTTCATTCCAGCCTCTGTGACGACAAGCAGCGATGCTTTGCTCATCACCGCGACACTTGACATTATCCATCCAAATGGGAAAGGATTTATTTCCTGCACCAAAGTAACCCACATGGAAGGCCCCAGAAAAGTTCAGCATCTTACAGATGATTGTAGCCTCCCTCAAGCCCCAATGATCATCACAGACTGTTCCCCATTTGTTGTCATAATATACTTCAACACGACCCTCGTGCGATGAATTTGATCCACTCAGACGTACTTTCAGATCTGCAAAAAAAGCGTTTTAAATATAGGTAAGGGAGCCAGTCTCAAAGGCCAAAACGGAAATAACAACTTCATTTTAACTACAAATTTTGTATTCTGTACTTGTTTGTATTATCCATCTGTGAACAAAGACTGGTTAAAAGTCAAAAGGATACCATGGGAAATGATAAAATTGTCGACCAAAGGAAGTACAAAAGTTCATTGATTCATCAAAGAACAGCTAATCCCTGGTTGTGATACTGGTACTGGTACTGGCACTGGGCTTCCCCTTCAATCACTTTGAAGAGCTTAGGAATAATTGTAGCAGTTTACCTGGTACAGGCAGTGGTGGTGGTCCCGACGTGGTCACTGAGAAATTGAAGCATATACGACAAAGAATAAGAGCAAGGTAAATATATGAACCTTCATACATGTATATTCACGTGTAAGAAGTTAATAAAGCCCAAATGTCAAAGGTTAGTGAACCCCTTCCTGGTTGTCATCTGCAAATCCTTTTAGAGTACATGGATCATCTAATAAGTTGTGCAATTACATTGATAATCAAACTGCAAAAATGATGATTGATTATGCTAGTCACAGCTGAATTGCCAAAGCGCAAACTCTATGTTCTCACACACTTACATTGTAGCTAAAAAACCTACATTGTAGACAGAGGTCTGCTCTGCTTCTCGTGCTTGTGTATACAACCGACGGTTGTAAGGCCATAATCCTTTCCTACACTTTCCTTTACGGGTTGTATAAGAAAACTCTTCATGCAAATGACACATATTTCATTACCGTTACTGCAAGTCTGATTTCCAGGTAATAATTCCACTCCATTTGGACATGCACACTTGCTTCCTCCACCAGGAGCCAATAAGCAGAGGTGGCTACATCCGCCATTGTTAATGCGACATGGTGGATGATTCACAGCTTAAAAGAGAAGCCATTTTGCATTAGTCACAATTATAGTGTGCAAGTATCATGAGTCACTCATAAACTTACATTTGCACCATGCAATAATTCGTCAGGTTTGCTGATGTATTAGCTTTTATCTGGGATGCCTTGTAAAAGCAACTAGGATCCACTGTTAACAAAACTGACAAGTTTTAATGATTTGGCTTAAATGTGTTTCCTCCCTAAATGGCCATGGTTAGATAACCAACATTGGGTATTACACTGGCAAAACAATATGACAGGAACTACATTATCATTGATACAATGTTTATAGCAGATATCATAATCAGCTAATAAATCTCCTTACCAATTGGTTGTCTTGACTTGTCAGATACCACAATACCCGCAAGATAACCATTTGTGAGATGACCATAGTTGTAATGAAAGATAATGGGCTGCGTCATGTTAAACCACTCAATGCTACGACTGTTCTCGTCCGCCCAGTACAGAATATCACCAAACAAGGCTAGATCTGCTGGTCGTATATTTTGCCTGGTATATGCCAATTCTGCCTTATTTCCGTCAAAGTCTGAGTAATCAATGTAATTGTCATATCTATCCATCCAGATAATGCGCTTAGGATCATGATCATAGTCAACGACCACACTCATGGGGAACCATGCATAATACCAGTCAACTCCAAAGGAAACTAAGCTCCTACGGTTTTCGCCAGTTAAATCTGCTCGTTCTATTCTTGGAGAATCATATCCATAGTCTGTCCAGAACATGTATCTAAACAGTCACAATAAAATGTAAAAAACAGTTAGATATAAATTGTATATAAATCAATTTTATGATAAAATATATATATATTGGGTATATACCACACAAGTGAATAGTACTTCTTTTCACACGTGCTGATTGGCGGAGGTGACTAGCCAAGTGCTATTCACCTCTGAGCAGCCAATGAAAAACAAAATGGCTTTTGTCAGTAAATTGTCACAAATAAAGTTGTAGTCCTCCGAAACGTTTTTTTTTCTGTAGCAAACTAGATATGTTCGTTTAAAGAATTAGGAATACTGTCAGACTTAAAAATTCCTATCCATTCAAAACTTGTAATCCACAAAAGCAATTGGACATCCATTTAAGTCTTCATTATCATAATGTGAAAAGATCATTTTGTGGAATGGCTGACAAAACCTTTACCTGTGGCTTGGATTTTCTCTACTTTATCTCAGAATAAAAAGGGACCCTACAATTAATTAATTAAATATTAATTAATTAATTAATTAATTAACTATTAATTAATTAATTTCTAGTTGTTTTGTAATGATTTGTTACATTACCATGTATTAACCACTCGCAACCCTACAACTTACCCACTCGTTGGATCAACAGCGATCCCACGGGGGCTGAACAAATCTTCTGTAATCAATGTCTTCCTGAATGTGCCATCAAGGTTTGCCGCCTCAATTCTCTCAAAGATGAAATCAGTGAAGTAAATCTTTTCACTTTCCCATTCAACGGCCAGTCCATAGACTTCCCCCAGGTTGTCTTTTATGATGACCTTTATCAATGGATTCAAAGACTGATTAGCTAACAGAAAAAAGACGTTTCACAAGATTTCTCCCGCACACTCTCTGTTTGGGGAAGACAAATGACAGGGAAAGCAATTTCAGATTACATGAACTTTAACTTAATAATTTGAATGCAAGCAGAAAACAAAAGGGATGAAAACCACTGGGAATCTACTTTGAATAGTATGAAAGAAATCTGTGCAGTTTTGACAAAGCTGTAAGGAAGGTATCTAACAAAAGCTAACAACAACAACAGAACAACATTACTCCCGAAGGAAAAATATACTTATGAATGGCATAAACTAACCAGAGGCAAGAATCTATGTAAATTTACAATTTTATCCTACTGTTAGTGTTCTGAGCCGGCTTGTTCAAAAACCAGTTAACTCTAACCCAGGATCAAAAGTAAACCAAAGTATTAATTTTTCTCATACAAAAATGTTTTTTACTACTCATGTTTTGTGTAGTTTGAGCTTAGGTAATAAAGCTCGAAACAGAAGGTCAAACATAAACAGAAAACCTCACCAAAACGTTTCACGACTGAAATTAAAATTCTTGCTATTACTGGGTTAACTTTATAGGGCTTTACAGTGAGGACACTGGGACCATGAACACTTGA
>JAEMPF020006054.1:2500-13965 GCA_022496165.2 Catalaphyllia jardinei | reverse complement strand
GGCAGCAGCAAACGGAGAATCTCTACATCTATGGCGGCCTGGTGGCTACGGCATTAATTTTGTCAATCATGAGAGCCGGAGCATTTTTCAACGCAGTAATAAATTCTTCTAATCACCTTCACAACTCGATGCTATCAGCAGTCTTGAAAGCTCCAGTTTTTTTCTTCGACACTAATCCTATTGGGCGGATTCTAAACCGGTTTTCTCGAGATATTGGCATCATGGATGAGTTGCTACCGAGGGATTTCCTAGACGCTGTTCAACTACTGTTGTTCTGCGTTGGAGCAGTTGTTCTTCCGTCTATCCTGAACCCCTGGATTATCCTGCCGGCCACCCCGCTCATAATCACTTTTATTCTGATCGGGCGTTATTACTTAACAACATCACGTGATGTGAGGCGACTGGAAGGGGTAAATCGAAGCCCGGTCCTCTCTCATTTTAGCGACTCGTTGATGGGACTGGTAACTATTCGGGCGTATGAGAGGGAAGATGGCTTTCTGAAAGAGTTATACAGGTTTGACTTCATAACTTTCCTTTTCACTCTCTTTAAAGCATCGCTGAACGTGAATCCAACCCCGGAAAATTTGATCCATTGCCTTGTTGCAGTAATCAGATATTAGTGAAGTGCGTTCGATAATGTCAAAAACTGAGTTTGCCCAGCTGACACTGCCGGCTGGTTTTGCACAAAAATTAGCTCAAGTCTTCAACTCACTTCAATGAAATCATAAAACACAATGCCAACTTGCCAATGCCAATTCTTTGCATGCACTGCGATGTTAATTGAGTTTGACGTTTCCTTGTTTTGCTCCACAAAATCTGCAACTTAGAATATTTTAATATTCTAAAAGAATCCAAATTTAACCGATTTCAATTCAGATCTAATTTACGATCGACTTGCGATGTAGCTGTAGCTGAAGTCTCCATCCGCAAAGTGTCGATCTTTTGGCTACACAGCAAAAGAGACAATCTTTTTACGACTCGAAGCTCGTTAAAGCGGAATGGTAGGGCACTGCAAACCATGCTCATACAGTTTAGAAATGACATCATTCACCCGTGAGATTTGCCATTGGAAAGATTTAGGGTGGAGGGGGTGGGGAAGGCATTTTGGCGTCAATATGAGAATGTCAAAAAATCTTGAAAGATTCTGACTCTTTTCACAGGAGCTTTCGGTCGACACAGGTTAAGGTTTGTTTGATGATTGCTCTCTCTTCCATCGAACAGAAAAGCTAATTACCATGGAAGCCGCTACGGAATCACTCGCTAGCCAGTTGAATTAGTTCTCCCCTATCTTTATAAATCATCGTTCGTTTTGGACGTGAATTCCGTTTTTAATTTACTTGTCAGCTCGAGTAGCGTTAACTTTACAAACAACAGTAATTGTTTATCATCAAAGTACTGTATTTAAGATTGGCTGCATGCTGCTTTTTATTTATTTTCAGATATCAAGATGATCACAACAAGGCCTGGTTCTCGAATTTTTCTGCCATGAGATGGTTAGGAGTCCGTCTGGATATGATCTGCGTTATTTTTGTCACTTTGGTTGTGTTCCTCGCTATAGCTACGCAGTCTGGTTCAGGTAAATCATTTTTTAAAAGTTAACTTATTTGAGTCACTTCTGACTCTCCCGGGAATTGAACATTTGTTTTCGAAACATATAAAACTTGCCACACGATCCCTCTCTTTTCAGCAAAACAGCTCTTGATCGCAGCATTTAGAATATGCTGATTGTGCATCAGTTCTTTCAGTATCCCCTGTATCAAGACTGATTTTCACCCTAGAAGGTCCTAATTCGTCAGGTCAATCATTCGTACAACATGAATTAACCCTTTACAATTATAACAATTAAAGTGAGGACCCTCGAACCGTGAGTAGAAAAAAAAGGCCGGTTGCAATTTCCATGGTTTAATTCTCTCCCTTGGTATTTAGCAGTATTTTACGTTCTTCTCTCAACAACAACAACGAAAAAATCACACTACCTCATACTGGTCTAAGGCCGTGGGCACTTGACATATATTTTCATATTTGTTTAGTGACTACAAAATGAGAGTTCTTCGTCCTAACCAAAAAACATTTAGTCGGCCTTCCTAATATAGTCTCCAAAATAATGTGCAAAAGTACATTTCTTTGAAGTGTTCATGGCTCGAGTATGCTAACTTTAAGATCATTCGACTGAAACAGAACCTACACTGAGATTTTTCTCAAACTTTGCAGATTTGATTGTTTATGTAATGTTTAAAAAACGAGCAGGAGTGTTTTATCGGGTTTAAAACCACGAGGCGCAGACGAGTGGTTTTAGACCCAATAAAACACGTGCTGCGAGTTTTCTGAACGGCTTCAAAAACATTCCTGAAAAAGTGGGTGTCTTGGGAGTCCGAACAATGGTTCAAATTGTGAGGGGAAGATATTGGCATACAAGAAAAACAAGCTTGCCTTATCAGTATTCTTTATATAAAGAATACTAACGAGGAGTGTTTTATCGGATATAAAGCTCATGCATGTGATGCTTTCTCAGTGTTTTGATTGGCTGTTAGGTTCATGACTTATTAATGAGTTTTTAAAATTATAGGAACTTAAATTTGGAAATAAAAATGAGGGGTCTTCATGTTCGTTTAGGAGCAACAGCACCTTGTTTATACCATATAAATCCTTATAACAGCACCATGATTATGATCACGATTGCTTGCTAAATTCACGTTTCCGACGATTGTTTTTTGCTCAACACTGAGAATTGGCCCATATTTATTTTACATAGAGAAATTTACTAGTCAATTCAAAACAACAGAAAAAATGATAGGCCACGGTAGTCGTTTTCGAGAAAATGACGATTTACTTCTTTGGCGAGGTCCAGCCGTAAAGAAAAGGCTGCCAGTTTCTAATGCGCGCGCGCTGATCACGTGTAAAATTATGCGCAGTAGGGATGCGCAATGCATCACTGGGGAATTACCTTAATGTCGCAAATGAATGTTTTCAACAATTTTCCCAAGCATTAACACTGTGAAAAGTCGGACGTAAAAAATCCTAAATAAATGTGATTTTTAGGGAAAATTGAGGTTAGATGAAATAACTCTCTTCAAGCGAAAAACAAATTTTACCCACATTTTAAAACCCGTACATTTTTGAGAGTATACGATCAGGCTGAGATCATAAGTTAAGTTGTTAATGTATGTCAATCATCTTCCAGTCAAAACTGATTTGTTTTAAACGGTGTTTCGTTCTTAGGCATTACAGCTCTCTCTCTTGTCTACGCCCTCCAGCTTGCAGTAGATACGTCACAATATGGCGTCAGAATGTGCTCAGAGGTTGAAAACGAGATGACGTCCGTAGAACGTGTTATTACATATGCTAACCTTGAGCAGGAACCTGGGTATGAGTGTGATCAGCAGCCCTCTGAAATCTGGCCGGAACAATGGCGGGTTCAAGTAAAGAACTTGGACCTAATTTACTACGTGGGAGGACCAGATGTACTGAAAGATATCAATTTTAGTGTTGATTCGCAAGAGAAAATTGGAATTGTTGGTCGCACAGGAGCTGGCAAGTCTTCACTGGTTTCAGCTCTATTTCGTATGCCTCAACCAACTGGACAAGTCATCATTGATGGCGTCGACATCGCCAAGATTAACATCCAAAGCGCTCGCCGAGCGATGTCAGTTATTACCCAGAATCCTATTCTGTTTACTGGTTCACTGCGCATGAACTTGGATCCTTTTGAGGAGAACGCTGATCAGGAACTCTGGGACGCATTGGAAGAAGCGAGTTTGAAGACCATGGTGGAAAATTTATCAAACAAACTGAGTGAGGAAATCAGAGAATGTGGAGCAAACTTCAGCGTCGGCGAAAGACAACTTCTGTGTCTGGCTCGCGCTTTATTGAAGAGAAGCAAAATTATAATTATGGATGAAGCAACGGCAAATGTCGATTATAAGACAGACCAGTTAATTCAAGAAACTATACGCACCAAGTTTAAGCATTGTACCGTGATTACAATTGCACATCGATTGAACACTATCATCGATTACGATCGAGTCTTGGTTCTGGAAAATGGACAAGTTGTTGAATACGACAAACCAGAAATCTTACTACAGAACGAAGGAGGACAGTTCTCAAGACTTTACTATGGATATAGTACCAGTTCAAATGATAGTATAGAACAATTGTGAAGATGATTTTAGCATTTTCGAGAAATTTGATTTTCGTAAGTAGTTATTGTCTTCGATATTTTTCTTCAGTCACACGCATAAGAATATTTGAGTGAAGATTATTTACGCCCTTTTTTAACTCGTGTGTAAAAAAAAATTGGGAAAGTGTTTTGCCCGCTTTATTTCCTTATTTCAATATTTTTATTCTGAGATTCAAAATTGAATCACTAAATATGTCCAAAAAAAATGGTTTGAGTGAATTACTCAACTAGGAATATTGCATTACAAGAAGTAGCAGCGCCCCCTCCTCCCCGAGGGTACTCCCATATATGGGCTTATAGGTATGTACGGTCCCAGATGGTTTTTCAGCTGATTTTGGTTCTAAATAAGGAATCGATTTTGGCCAGATTCTGGTCAAAAATAGGGTATGGGTTTCACTCTAGTCTCGAATTGGGTATGTTTATTAGAAGACGCTACTATTTCATCTCAAAAGATAAAACCATTAACAAAATCCCCTCACTAATTATGTTAACTAAGCCAGCTGCAACGGTGATAAACATTCGTGCGATATCGGTTTTTCGCGCGAAATTTAACGTGGAATGACCTCCTCAGGAAATAAATTTTTCTATAGTATTAGCACTAGCACTAGGAGTAGTATATTTGTGGTATTTCTGCACAGCATTAATAGTTGCGTTGTAGAAGCAGTAATTTCCGTTAAGATGTCTGTATCGGCCTGATTCATGAGATAATCATGCTCAAGTTTTTTTTAAGACATGAAGCTAAATTCTTTGGTGAATAATGTTATCACAGTTGTTGCGTGGATGTTTTTGTGCAGGATGAAACTAAAATGCGTGGAGAGCTGCTTGTAATTAGACTATACACGGGAGCAAAATTGGCGTCACATGATTGGCTACTTCTAGGCCCTCCCTGGGATTTTCGAAAGCGGGAATGATTTTAAAATACCGTGAGAGCAATTACCTTCGGAATAAGGTCTGTATGAGGGAATAAGGGATTGATTCTGTTACTATTCTACTATTCTGTTACTATTCATCCTTTTTTGTAATAGACTAACAGAGCTATTTTACCAGGCTTCCGTGAAAACATGTTGAGATATATACATGTTACTGATTGGCCGGGCTGGGAGGTCCATATAATGAAAAACTGTGACCGAGGTCTTGAAAATGCTGCCGCTGAGGCCGCAGACCGAGGGAAGCAGTTCCAAGCTCGAGGTAATAGTTTTTCACCTTAAGCCGGCCAATAACATGTTAATCTTTTTTTTTCCTGCGGTGAACTGGCTTACAAGTGGATTTGTTTACGCAACTGTATCAACAAACCATTCGTAAAAAGTGTAACGAGCGAACGAGCAGTAACTCAGATACTAGACGAAGAAAGATGCATTAATAAGGTGGCTGAAAACAGTTTCCAGTACTTTTCAAGACTTACAGTTTGATGGGTCATTATAACGACTCTTTATCGGTTGATGCCAAAATCATGGTATCACCAAACTGCCCAATCATTCGTGAACAAGTTGCTGTCAATTTTGTGACACAATAGGTTGCCATAACAACATGACCTGCTAAAAACACCCTTAATTTTAGCTCTAAGCGCTTATAACTCAAAAACGAGCTAGGTGACCCCCATTTTTTATTATCGAATTGTAATTAGCATGATAAGATACAACATTTTGTAAAGTTTAAAAAAATTCTGCGAAGGGGGTTCAGAGCCACCTTAATTTTTCAAAGAATCTCTCAGACCTCAATTCAATTTACTCACGGTGACTCTCCTAGCCATCTATAGAGACAAGAGAAAATGATGGAACAGAGAGGGACATTGAGGGCGTTGGCTGGTATATGTCGATTCCACTAAAGCTTTAGGCGGAAACGGAAGTCTATTTCCCCAGACGTCCGCATGATACCTTTCATCCGTTGATCTGGGAATTTTGAAATGGCAGTCTGCGAGGAAATACGTTTCCTCAGTAGAAGCGGCCATTCCTTTGAACAACCTGCCTATACTCCTCTTCTGAAAGTAATCGAAAAGAAGTTTCAAAAAGGGTTTATTGCACTCTTCCACGTCGTCCTTGATTTAATTTCTGGACCGAGAGTCCAAATTTTCGGGGACGAAAACTGCAGTTCCTACCTTTTAAAGACCGGCCTTTGATAAAATGAATACAAACTGCTTGTATCAACCTGTTTTAGGCAAACGTTTTGTCTTCATGTCTTGAGTAAGTGAACTTACCAGCTGAGAATGAGGGTGGAAATGAATCCCCGGGTACTCTCCAAATTAAGGTTTATATTGCGAAGTTCCACCCCGTGATTCAACCCCTTAACCTTTTGTATATATTACAAACATAACGTCTTGTAGATGTGTTACTATCATCAAAAAAAACACTGTTTGGGCTAGTTCAGCTGCCATTTGGAGAAAGCAAGAATCATCCATATGGTTAAGTTAAAACATACAATTGTATTGTACTGATTTAGAAATTTTCCAGGCACAAAATGATATTCCTTTTTTTGCAAAATCTCAGTCTTTGGTTTATTCTTCAAATATCCTTGAAATTTCGCAAATATCAGCCGTGATATTCTTAGAGGTAAAGGAAAATACCCACGGTTTTAATTAGCAGAAAACTGAACTTCGTATCCAAGCCTCGGCTGATCTGATGAGAACGTTCTCGATCTCTTTAATACAGATGAAGTATTTGCTGAGATTTTGATTCCTCTTTTCTTTACTAAGACATTCAACAAACTAGGCAACTGAGCTATTTTCAGGTAAGAAATTCCCAACATATTTCAATAAGAAGGGCTAGGGTTGAACTGACGTCTATTTTATCCTAACCATTTGACACTTTCAGGCTTACGATTAACGGTTTAAGTTTTACTGACAGATACCGGCTGTAACTGTACATTAATCATATCCGCACTCAATAATTTTGTCTGAGCATATAATATATGTATCCAAACATACTACAGCAGAACAGCGCTAGGGGTGCCACAAAGCTTATTGAGAATTCCATCTTCATTAAATAGTTAACATTTCCTTAATCAGGACACCGTGACTTTGCTTATGGTCAACTGTCCTAATATTGTGATTAGACAGCACACTGACAATCCTCCATAGAAGAAAACATAGTGGCTGTACATTTTACCGCAATACTATGCGAACCATACAAAAGCCCTCAAAGTACAAGGAAAGCTATATATTTTGCAAGAGGGTCTCAATGGGGTTAACCGTCAACCGTCAAATGGCCAAAAAATTAACCGTTAACCGTCAAAAAACAGAATTTTTTTACCGTCAACCGTCAAATGAGCGAACCAAAATTAGCCGTCAAATTCCACAGCAACCTCGTTCTCAGGGCCTTTTCCCTGAATTTGGGGCGGGGCCCCACCCCTAAGCCAGGAAAAAGGCCCTGGGAACGAGGCTGCTGACTTCCGCTCGGTTAACACTTCCGGTGTCGTAAAACTTCAGTCATCACATGTCACTTCGCATGACCTCGCTATCGCTGTTCGTTTGCTTTTACAAAGCATGACGTCCAGTATAGACGTCACTGCTTTTATTGCATAAATCAGGTTGTTATGATGCTAACTATATTATTTTACATGACAAAACCAGAGAGGTCTGTATCAAAGCAAGGTCAACTCCAGCCTCACTGCCATTCAAAGACCAGGTCACCGAGCAACCTCGTTCCCAGGACCTTTTCCCTGGGTTGGTTGGTAACCGAGCAGCCAACTGTAACAAATATTGATGGAACAATGGAGCGTTATACAAAATCAGCCTTTGCTGAAAACAATTTTTGAAAAAGCTCCAATAATCTCTTACAAAGAAAGGTAAAACCCTCAAAGACACGTTCGTTAGGGCCAAAATATGATTTCAAGGGGACTCATTGAAAGCCACAATGAGAGTCCGTGCAGGACTGTCATCATTACCTTTTCATCGCGTTAATACGTCCAGCGGTAACGGAGGTGATGTAGTTACGCTTATAATACTCACAGTTTTCATAGTTGAAGACCAATAACCTCATTTTCAGTGCACATATTATAGGATTAATTCCAGTATTCAAATATGAGCAAAGTTATATCGTTTTATTAAAACTTACAGCCAAATTTGTGCAGTGGGTGATAAACGTCATTCCGAAAAATTAACCGTCAACCGTCAAATGACCTAAAATTTAACCGTCAACCGTCAAAACGACTTATTTTTAACCGTCAATGGACCATTTTTAACCGTCAATGGACCACTTGGCTTAAAGAAAAAGTGTAGCAATAAACCAAGTGTTACCTCGCTATGCGAATTTCTCGTTGTCGTCATTCATTCGTGAGTTAGGTGTTTTCCCGCCATCTAAATTAATATTCATTAGCGTCGTTGTATATTTCATTTTGACTTCGTTCTTGTTCAGTGTAGTTTATGCTTCCGCCGGTGTAGTTTCATCTTTCATCGTTTAAACATCTATTTGGCGTCTTTACGTACGTCTTCTTGCTTTGGAGTTTCACCGATAAGGTTCGTTGTAAGTTCTTCCGTCGCCTGTATTCCATTTAGTGCATTTTCTTAGTATTTTGTTGTTGTTTTCTTACTAGAACTGTCACGCTGGGACGGGCCGATTTTTCCAGTACGGCAAGTGTCTTATGGTGTACTTCACTAAACATGTAATGTTCGCTGGTTAATTTAGCGGCTACACCAAGAGTAAGAAAGGATAGCTACAATAGCTCTGAATAAATTTACCGTGTAGCCCCTTGGATTATAGGTTCAATTACCAGCCACTGTTTCAGGAAATGAGCCAGCACTGGGGGAGGAACGCGGCTGGCCCCTGGGGAATAATGTTGCAATGATAAATACCTGCAAATGGCACAGTGATTCCCCAGAGGAATGCAAGAACTGATCCTAGTGCATAGATATATATAATGAGCATTGCCACTGCAATACCAACGATAGGTACCAGGGAGAGGTACTGTGACTCCAGCTTTGCAATCCTCTGCCCTCGACGTTGTGCAATGCCAAATACGACAACGGTAAGGGCCAGTGTGACAGCGCAAATGATTAAATTAAATCCTTTGGATACAGTGTCCTGTGTCGGTAATATGGACAAGATATCGATTCATTTCAGAATCACTTGCTACATATTTTTTTTTTCCGAGACCACTTCCATTCTTACTATTTTTACGCAAAACGTCAGCAATTAAGGAGATATCGGGGAGTTTTAACTTTATGGTCAAGACTTTTCTAAGTTACTACCCCGGGTTTACGTTACAAATCTAGTGAAGTTTACAAACTTACCCAACCAGAATGAAAATAATGATTGCACTAAGAAAGTAGTTGGTCTGATAGTAAATAAGGTTGTTAATCATTCTGTTATCCACTCTGTCCCTGTCATGTAAAGTTGGAGCAGAGAACTGGGCATCAGTAATAAAGTCTTGAAGCGAAGAGGAGCAACCTCAACCGCTATCTTGCTCAGTTCCGGTCACTTGAGAAGTCGCTGGGACAACTGTTTACCATCGCGGGCTCGAGATTGTCTTTACGAACCTGAAGCCCCGAATCTTGAAATATGGAAAAATTGGATTATTTAGGATCATTCATTTATTGTTGCTTTCATAGAACCTCAAAAATTCAACAATGATCATAAAAGGGACTGTCGCTCCAACCCATTTTCTTAATAAATACTCGAGCACCCATGCTGGACATTACGCGGTCTAATAAAACACGAAAAGTTCATGAAGTGTTTTGAACAAGTGGAAAACGGTTTGCGGATGGGTAAGACCTTTCTGTCATTTCTGATAGATCTAATCCGTTCAGACCCAAGTCAAGGGACGGGTTGTTTAAAATCCTGATTAAACTAACACAGGATTAGCGAGAATATGGATTTCAGTTTTGTAAGTTTCCGGCCCAGTAGCCGTTTTCTGTTTCTGTTGTTTGTCTTTCAATCTTGAGTTTGAATCATCTTAACTACTACACAACCATTAGCAGTGAAAGATATTTCTAAACAAAAGTGTAATACTTCTCTTAACTTTTAATCCTGGATTAGCCCTAACCGCTTTTGGAACAACCCAGGCCAGAAGACCTCCTACATCCATACACACACATACATAAATACACAAACTTTATTTAAACTCGAATAAGACTATAGCTAATATCTTCGAGCTAAATAATTAAGAATGCCACAAAAATATAAATTTATGATAAAAATGTTAAAAGACATGCCTTTAACACTAAGTTTACAATTATAAATTGTTTCTAGAGCTAATGTTTCGAGCGTTAGTCAGAGCTCTTCTTGCCTACAGTCGAGTTGATAAATAGCCAAGTAAGATTTGAATAGTGGGGTTACTAATTTAGGTATCTTGAAGCGAGTAATTAGCGAACGTAGTTAGCGACCCTCTCGGGGCTACACTCCGGTCGATAGTAACCCTCGATCTACCTACATGTATAATATAAGTCATTGGTAAAGTTCAAAACTAACTGGATTCAAAATAACGTGCAATTAGATCAAATAATAGAGCAGTTTTCAATTGAGTGTCGTAAAACCAAAAAAAGTTATCACTCTAGCCAATCACAAAGGACACAGACAATACAACGAACCAATCAAAGCTCGAGGTATAATTGCATGTAGCTGACGCAAAGCGCGGGAAAACGCGTGCGCGTGAGTCACGATTGGTTTTGGTTTCTCTTCTGATTGGATGAAAAAGTGGCGCGAGATTTTTAAGCCAAACGTGTAGCGGCGTAGTTATGCAAAAACCAATAACATTTCGAAACTCAAATGAAAACCACTATTCGACTGGGAATAAATCGAAATAAATAAGCATGAATGACTGTGTTTTACTTGTTAACATCTTAGAAATAGCCTAAAACTCAAAGAAGAATTTTGTTAAAACCAGAAACAAAATTATAATTCTTAAACCGAAACATAATTTTTGCATTCACTATGACCATGACGAGGATTATTTTAAGAGGGTCGTGAAGGGGTAAAATGGCAACTAGGATTAGCCTTTAGCCACTGGGAATGGAATGAACAATTATAAAATGGGAATGGGATTTCTCTTCTTCAGCGGTCTTTGCTCCAATATTTTGAAATAGACAAATAAATTCATAGCAATAGACCTTGCACTCCTCAGTAGAGACCGTGAAATCAGAATTTTTCGCCTTCGCGCCCGCAGTCTAGCTACCAGGCTTACACGGTCGCATAGTTACGTTCTGTCAAGTTTCCTGGTCAGCGGACAAGTTCTGCAAGTTTGCATATGGCGAGAAGATATTGTGAAGGGAAGATAAAAATGGCTTCGAAAAAGGTTTCTCGCAAAATGGTACTTGAAATCAAGTACGTCAATGCAAATAACGCCGTTATACACACCG
>JAEMPF020006052.1:2862-12862 GCA_022496165.2 Catalaphyllia jardinei | reverse complement strand
CCCGTACCCCACTCGTGATCCATCTGAGAAAATGTGCAGCTGAGCGTTCTTAATTTCGGCAAAGTTCTTCGGTTTGAAGCATCGATCAACTTGCAGGTTTTCCAACTTTGGAAGATCTTCAAGCCAGCGGAACCACTGGATTCTATCTTGTTCTGTGATTGCAGCGTCCCAGCCAAATTTCTTCCTGCAGAGGTCTTGCAGCAGTACCTTTGCTTTCATAATGTAAGGGGCAATGAACCCAAGAGGATCGAACAACGAACTCACAACTGAGAGGATTCCACGTCTGGTCATTGGCTTTGTCTCTACAAGATGCTGAAACTTGGTTGCTACATCCCAAATAAATTTGTCAGCTTCTACATTCCATTTTAAGCCAAGGGTACAAGTAGTTGGCAGGTCTTCTATGTCTAGGTTAACCACTGAACTTGCTCTTTCATCCTCTGGAATCTCAACCAGCACATCTCGATCATTGCTTAGCCACTTGGTCAATCTAAACCCTCCTTTCATCAGCAGCTCTCGTAACTGTGTTGACAACTTTATTGCGGCTTCAGGTGAAGAGACTGATTTCATTAGGTCATCGACGTACATATTTCTCATCACGGTTTGAATCGTGTCGGGGTCAAATTCTTCTTGGTATGTTGATGCTGTCTTCTGTAGGCAGAAGTTGGCACAACTGGGAGACGAAGTCGCACCAAAAAGATGTTTCACCATGCGGTATTCTTCTGGTTCCCTTTGCAAGTCCCCATCAGGCCACCAAAGAAACCTCAATGCATCACGATCTTGAGGGTCAACATAAACTTGGTGGAACATAGCTTCTATATCGGCAGCCATTGCTACTGGTTCCTGGCGAAATCTGATCAACACTCCCACCAGAGGATTTGCCAAATCAGGACCTTGCAGTAACTGCTGATTCAAGGATGTTCCACAATACCTTGCTGCACAATCAAAAACTACTCTCACCTTCCCCGGTTTCAGTGGGTGCGTCACCGGATGATGTGGAAGATACCAGACTGGTCGCTCTTTCAAATTCAATTCTTCTTTTGGGACTTTCTGAGCATGCCCTTTAACTATGTACTCTTGCATGGTTGTTCGGTACTTCGCAAGGAGATCTTCATCTTTAAGTAGCCGCTTCTTTAGAAGTTGTAATCTTTGTTCTGCCATAGGTTTATTGTTTGTTAGATAGGGAGATGCTGGCCGCCACGGCAGGGCAACTTGGAAATGACTGCCGACTCTTTGCAAGGATTCCTCCATTTTATTCACGGCCATCTTGTCTTCAACTAAAGGTGAGACCTTTGTTCCAACCACTGAGTCTCCAAAATCAGTCTTCCAAAGTCGTTCGAGTTGCCTTTGCAGGGTTTCATTGTCAATGTCATACTCAACTTGTTCTTCCTCTGATAGAGGGAGATTTACGACAGCTTGTTGCTCCAGCTTCGCAATGGGTTCCCTGTGTATTCCACTGCCAATACTTTCTGACCTCATTGCAGTTTCGAGCTTCAATCCTGCACGGCCAATTTTCTCAGTGGGAAATTTCTTATCCAATAGGCAACCGTCCAAATTGATGTCATGTGTACTTTGGAGGAAGTTCACAGAGCAATGTTCGTCATTTTTACGCTCCCCCATTGGACCCATCACCGTCCATCCCAAACTGTATCGAATAGCTATTGGCTCATCAACTCCACCTGCTTTAAACTCTAATGGGAGGAAAAGACTGGGTTTCTCCTTTAGACCAAAACTTCTGTATCTCTTACTGCAGGGATGTCAATGCCTTGCAAATGAGGCCAACGAGCAAGATCTCCTTCCCTGGGAATACAACTTCTAGATATGGGCATCTGAGCTACTGTCCTCACACCCTGCAGCTCCACCGCGATGGACTCATCCATAGACATAACAGTCAAATTTACAACGTGACTCTCCACTTGCACCGAACCAGTCATCCCAGTCAATGTAAAACTCAACATTTCGCTGTCCAACCCAAGTTTGCTACCTAACTGCTCATGACACAATGTTACCTCTGAACCATTGTCCAGGAGGGCGTATGTCTCAACGAGCTGGTTGTTGCTCCTCCCTCGAACCTTGACAGGAACAATTCCGAGACACACTCTTGTCTCTCCAGCTCCAGTAGCTGCTACAGCGATTCTATTGCTATTACCGGCCCCAGTAACATCACAAGATCCTGAAGACGCTTGTATTAATTGTTGCTCTGTAGTAACACTGGTTCCATTGTTGCCACTCTGGCTTGCATTGTCTCTTTGACTGCTTACATTGCTGAGGCATCTTGCAATTCTGGCAGTTGGACGATGCATAAGGGTGTGGTGATTGCCTTCACAGTCAGGTCTTTGACACTTAAAATTCACCTTTGGGCACTCCTTAGAAATATGTCCCCTTTCCAGGCACTTATTACAAAACCCACCACTCCGCACAACTCTCCACTTCTCTTCATGGGAGAGACCTTTGAATTTACTGCACTTCCAGATGTCGTGCTGCTTTGAGCAAACCAGACAGGCTGCCCTTGCGTCCACAAAGTTTAGTCCTCTAACATTGTCACTCTGATTGGTTAGTCCAGTTCCAGCAACAAACGATGACAGACCTGGGGAGTTTCCACTTTGATTCACTCTATTTCTCCTATAGCTAGAAGATGTCTCCTTCAAAGACCCAGGAACCATGTCTCGACCAAACTCATTGTCTACCAACTTTGCCCTGTCCTTGACAAAATCTTGGAACTTAGGTCTGCGGCCAAGCCCAATAATCTTTCCAGCACACCCAGTCCATCTTCCTCTTAAAAACATTGGCAACTTCTTTGCAAGCTCTCGCAAAGTGTTCATGTGATTTAAATCAGACACATATTCAGCACCCATACCAGTCAAAGTTCGATCTGCAGTGTCCAAGTGCCTGCTAAATTCCAGTAGGGCAGGTCCATCAACATTCTTCAAACAAGGTAGGCTCAACAACTTCTTAACATGGGCCTCTGCTATCACATGTGGTTTTCCAAAGTTCTCGCGTAAGGTATGTTTCGCTACTCGGTAGCCATCATTGGGTAGATTTGCACAACTCTCAATAGCCTCCCTTGCCTTTCCTGTGCAGTGCTGTATAAGAAGCTGCAATCTCCTGGACTCATCAGGGTTATCCTTTTCCAAATAGGTTTCGAAATTGTGCATAAAGGTAACATACTTTAATGGATCGCCATCAAATCGATGATACTCAACTTTAGGCGAGGAAACCACCTGTCTCAGCGCTTTTACCATTTCTTGACCACTATCAAACTGCTGATTTGTGGTTTCTACTTTCACTTCCTGTGGAACAGAGGGTTGAGGGATCTGCCATGAAGAGGACCAAGATTCTACACATTGCCCAGGGGATGTCCGCCTGGGTACAGCTTCCGGCAATAGAGGATCGACACGGGGCGCAGAACTCTCAATTGATACGAGATGGGCAGACGGATGCAGTGGTTTCCATATCCTGGATGTAGGGACGGCCGGTACGCCCCCAGCCAAAGAATTTGACAATGTCATAGTCGACACCGGAAGAGAAGTGGTCAGATCCACAGAAACAGGAACAATTAACTCTACCTTTCCAAAATCACTAGAAAGTGCTGGTGTCTCAACCACGGTTGCATTTTGTAATGGTACAGCTAATTGGTCATTTGCACTGAGCCTTGACCTGTTTTCTGGGACTTCATTCATTCGTGAAGCAGGCTCCAAGTACTCCAAGAACGGGTTTTTTTGTGATTTATCAATTTCCTCATAAACCTGAAGTGAAACTGCTGCCCTCTCAACCTCCATCTCAGCTTCTAGTAACTCTTTTTTTCTTCGAATTTCTTGCTCTTCCTTTTCCTGCCTTTCCCTGATTGCATGCTGTTGTTCATCTAACTGTTGTCTAATTTTCAGCTGTCGAAGATTCAGTTGTGCTAGAGCCAGCTTTTCCTTCTTTCTTGACACCGTTGACGACCTCGAACTCGACCTGGAAACCCCACTACGTCTGCTCCCTCGCATTTCGCCAGAAAACACACTATGATACTCTCCTCGTTCGGGTTCTCTGTCCTTGAGCCATAATCGCGCGTCGAAGTCCAGATCCAACTTTCGTTTCAGCTGTTCGTCGAATATCGTTTGTGCCTTTTCCAAAACAAGGGCGTCCGTAGGACTATCCAGAAATTCTAAATAACTTTCGTGAGCATCCACAAATTTACGCCAAGCTTCATCAAATTTCACACGCTCCCTTAATACATCCTCTGGACTTGCATCGCTTTCCATAAGGTGAGCAATTTCATTATGAACCTTGGTCAAATTTCCAATATGGCCGGCACGTGATTTTTGAAGAGCAAGCTTTTTCTCGTTCAAGTCGCCTTCCCTGTCTCGCACAACACTAGCTTGTCTAATCCTTGTACTTCTCCTTTCTTCCATTTCCATTTCGCCGCTCGTACAATCCACTGCGGTGTCTAAATTTCCATTCGCTTCCTGTGGCGGAGGTTGCTCTTCCGACATCTTGCTCCGTAAGGACAAATTGATTCGAAGTTCGTGTTCCACAATATTCCACCAAATTTCCAATATTAAGACGAAGTAGTCGAAAACTGTTACGAAGCCCAGGTGCTACGCATAATATTCCATGTAAATAGACATCGAAAACTCAGAACTTTAACTTTAATACATCCAGTTATAAATCCAAACTGAAACATCCACGAGCTAACATACTGCGACAAACTTGGTCCATTTCGAACTGCACAATTTAAGCGTTTCAGGTTCAGCTAGTCCAGGTTTTCTACAGACATCAAAGTGAACTAAGTAAATACGGGAACCAAACGAGTGAAATTGTACAGATGTAATCCTTACCGACTGTTTCGTTCCAAGTACAAATGTCCAGAGTTCTTCCAAAACAACAACATGGAGGATCGAGAAATCCAAGACAACCCACGTGCTTCATAACACGTGATACAAGCACGATAAGTCATACACAGGTCCGCAAAACGTGCGCAATGGTAGCCACAGACATTCTGAGATCTCATCTGCAGTCACGCTGTTACTCCACGCTAACTGGATGATGCTAAAGCTAAAGAATGCATCGAATCAGGGTGGCGCAAACAGCGTGACTGTTGCTCCTTGGCACACGAAATCCCGGCCGCAGATGCTGGTCGCTTCGAAAGCTGCATTTCTCGAAAATTATTGGCCGTTACAACTTGGATTTTAAATGGATCTTCGATTGAATGCCACGAGAAGAAGCATCAGCAAAACTCAGTTTTTGCAATCAAAATGGATGGGGGTATGTAGACCAATCAAACATCTCTCCTGACCGTTATCTAAAAAGGAGTGGTCTACACCTCGACACCAAAGGAACTGCCCGACTTGCAACAAATTTTGTTAATTACTTAAGAGGTGATTAGGGTATTGCCGACTGGGAAACGGATGAGTCGTTGCCTCCGCGAATAAATCGTAAGTACACTAATAATAAGGGCAACCCATCCACAATCAATCCATTTGGCCGGGGTTTTGTTATGGGGGCATTAAGTATCAATAGTTTACTCGCGCATTTGGATGATCTCAAAGTTTTTGTACTGGACTCCAAAATTGATGTACTGGCTATCAATGAAACGAAGATTGATAGTTCGGTCAACGATAATGAAATATACTTGCCAGGATTTGAGGTTGTTAGGAAAGATCGTTCCGTTAATGGCCGAGGTGGTGGTGGTGTTTGCATATATTTACGGAGTAACATAAATTACCAGATCCGTGACGATTTATGTGATGACCAACTTGAATGTGTTGTCGTAGAAATTATCAGACCCCACTCCAGACCTTTTATTGTCAGTAGGTGGTATAAACCTCCAAACTCTCCACAAGATATCTTTCGGCAATTTGAGTCTTTAATCGATAAAGTGGACTCTGAACAGAAAGGCTTTTATCTTCTGAGTGATCTAAACTGTAATATGCATGACGGATCAAATCATAACTCATCCACTTTAACCAACATACTTGACATATATAGACTGAGTCAATTGATCTCTGAACCGACTAGAATTACACCCACGTCGAGTCGACTACGTTGATTGGCCTCTGTATAACTAGTTCGCCCGAAAAAATATCAAAAGCTGGTGTAGTTCATCTCGGTATCAGCGATCTTTCTCTGGTCTTCATGACTCTTAAATCTCCTACGAGCGGACTGGCAGTCATCGCACGATTGAGACACGCGCGTTTAAAAATTTGAACCGCCACCACTTCCTCGACGATGTTGCACAACAGCCATGGAATAATATTTTTTCAGAGACAAATCCCGAACCGATGTGGGATGTTTGGAAAAAGTTATTTATGGAAGTTGTTGATAAGCATGCCCCACTTCAAAGTAAACGGGTCTGCAATAAACACTCCCCGTGGATTACATATGAACTGACTCGCAAAATTTAAAAAAGGAATTATATGAAGAAAATTGCTATTCAAGAAAATAGCGCGACGGCTTGGGATCGATATAAGCAAGCTCGAAACGGAGTAAACAATGCCATTAAATCGGCAAAGAAACAGTATTTTACGCATAACTTGGAAGTGAATAAAACAAATCCTCGAAAAACATGGAAGCTGATTGACGACCTAAGTTCACGCAAGTATGGCAGAGTACGAAATATTTCCGAAATTAAGGTAAACAGCGAACCTATTTCTTCTGCGCCTGAAACGGCTGAAGTCTTTAACGATTATTTTGCCACTATTGGATGAAATTTGGTAAGTGAAATACAGCCGTCAGCCATTGAGCCAGAATTCTATTCACAACCCACGGACACTATTTTCTCTTAAACCCCCAAGCGCTAGCACTGTATGCAGGCTTTTCAACCAGCTAGACACAACAAAAAACCACTGGGTTAGATAGAATTCCCTGTAAACTCTTAAAACTTTCTAGCAGTATTGTAGGGCCGTCCTTAGCATACATTTTTAAGAGCTGTATAGAAGCTGAAATCTTTCCAAACGAGTGGACAATTGTCAAAGTTACACCGCTGTTTAAAGTGCCACTATGACGAAAATCGCATCTTTTCTATCGAAGCCATGCTGAAACATAGATATGTAGCCTGCATGAGAAGAAAAATTCTGTTTACTATTTTCAGATATCTCTTTTCGTTCCAGAGATTATCAAGTTTTAAAATATGCAAATTAGCCAAGTGATGACGTCATACACTCAACCAAATTTTGATCGAATATGATGAAAATGGATATCTCAGCCAATCTATATCAGAAATGTTTGATTCTTTGCAGTTAGATTCTGCTAACTGTGCTCCACAATTTGAGCTTAACAATTTTGTTACCATGGCAACATACTGGGTTCCAGACCTCCCCAATATTAAATGCATTTCTGGCCACCTTTGACGTTCTATTTTCATATTTGCAAATGGTGCCTCATATACATGATACAACAAGCAGATAAATATGTTAGCTTGAGTTTGTGGCCTTGTTTAACGTTTTTCGAGCTGAAAATCACTTACATATTGAAATCAAATGGGTGGGGACTGGAAAAGAGTGAGTTGCCATGGGAACAAAATGTTTTATGGCGGTAGGTGTGTTTTAAGTAGAACTATTAGCCTACCAGGTTTCAATGGTCTGCGCTGCAAATTGTCGAAGATAGCTCTATTTATATACATGATGTAATATTGGGTTAAGTGTATGACATCATCAGTCATCTCATTTGCATATTTTACACATTATTCAAACTTAAATATATACGGAAATAATACAGGTAATAGCAAATGGTAAAGGGCATTTTCATTCTTTCATAGAATTCTTTGTGATACACCTAAAAGGTCAAGAGGTATAAATTTGATCATAGTGGCACTTTAAGAAAGGATCCAAGCGTGAACAAGGGAACTATCGACCAATATCGGTATTGCCACTCGTCTCAAAAATTTTCGATACTTTATGATTACCTTCAGGATAATAGTCTCTTAAATATGTAACAATCTGACTTTCGATCAATGCACAGCACGCTAACAGCGCTGCTTGAGACAACGAACAACTGGTCAATAAATATTGACAACGGTCTCTTAAATGGCGTACTATTTGTTGATCTTAAAAAGGCCTTTAATACAATCGATCATGAAATAATTTTGCGGAAACTTGCTAACTATGGGGTTGATCAAAGTGCTCTACGATTTTTTGCGTCCTATTTACGTAATAGATCTCAAAAATGCACTGTCAATGGAGCGTTATTCACTGCAAGTAAATTAACCTGCGGGGTTCCCAAGGGAAGTATACTGGGACCTCTACTCTTTTTAATATATATAAATGATCTTCCTAATTGCCTCGATACATCCTGCGGTAAAATGTTTGCCGACGATACTAACATCACCGTCCCTGGTTTCACTTTTTCCGAACTCGAACAAGCAACCAATTCAATCTTTACACCCGGCTAAAAGCAAATAGGCTTAGTCTAAATATTGCGAAAACTGAGTTTATGGTGATTAGTACTCGTCAAAAGTTTCTTGCAGAAAATTGTAGTGAGATTTATATCCAATTAGATGGCCATCCAATTTGCAGGGTTGAGTATGCCAAATCATTAGGTTTAGTTATTGATGACCGACTTTCGTGGTCTAATCACATCAAAGAACTATGCACAAAGATGTCTTCGGCAATAGGTGCTCTGAGGCGCATTAGGTCCCTCATTTCTCAGTCCACTGCTGTACCTTGAAATATACAACGCCTTAATCCAACCTCATTTCGATTACTGTGCCCCCGTTTGGGATGGATTGAGTTCTTATCTATGTGAAAAACTACAAAAATTGCAAAACCGAACAGCTAGGGTTATTCTGCAAGCCAACTATGAGATAAACTCAAGCCTGCTTCTTGAAACTTTGAAGTGGTAGCTATCATTAAGAAGACGAACATAGAAAGCTATAATGATGTTTAAATCCCTGAACGGGTTAGCCCCAGTGTACTTTCAAGATTTATTCAGTGAGCGACACACAGACTATGACACGCGTGATTCTTTCCGTAAGTTAAACTTACCCAAGCCGCGTACCGACTATTTGAAACGTAGCTTTGGCTATAGCGGTGCCTTACTATGGAATTCTCTTCCTTAAAATATTAGGGCTATTAGATCAATTGGGCAGTTTAAGAAGAAAATCAACCGCGCACTTAAAACATCCGATTCCCACTCCAATTACTCCAGTTTTAAACATCTTGTAAATCAGTTTTTTAGTATTTTAATTTTTAAAAATAATTGTAATTAAAATACTATTAGTATAACTGAAGATTTTTAACCGAGTTTAAATAAAGATTTTACTCTTACTTACTAGCTAAACGAACGAGGGCGAGAGTCGGGAGATAAAGGTATGGGAAGCGGGAGAACAAGGCAGGAAAAGCGGGAGGTTCTGACCCCCTGTCCACCCCCCACCCCCCCTCCGCCAACAAAACGAAAGTTGTTAAACAAAAACGTTACTGAATCTGATCAAATTTTTTAGTCAGAGCACAAAATAATTATATATAACTAGAACAACGAGACCTACAGTTACATTGGATAGCTTATTGGGGTCCTTATGATGTGGCTAATATAGCTAATAGTCTACGACCCCCTGTAACTAGTCTCAGATGATGAATTTGGTGCGAAATAAGCTGAAAATGTCCTGTGGTAGTATAGTAATCACATCTAAGCCATATGCTTGGACACTGAAAGATGGATTCTTCAAGTAGTTTACAAGATTCTTTGATAAAGGAATACTTGTGTCCACGTACGATGACGTATGTGGGGTGATTCCTGAATATGAGACAGACACCATAAGTAAATTTATTTGGAGAGTAGACAAAGACTTTGGTTCACCTCAGCAGGGGCAAAACTCTTAATTTCAACCAGGTATTTTGAATCAAAAGCAAGTATCAACACTTATCATCGCATGACAAAGTAATGGCACATCAATTTGAACAAAAGTACTGGCAACCCTAAAACCCGGAAACCGGAAAACGAGAAATCGGAAATCGGAATCCAAAATCCAAAACCAAGAATCCGGAATCCGGAATCCGGAATCCGGAATCCGGAATCCGGAATC
>JAEMPF020006051.1:0-13049 GCA_022496165.2 Catalaphyllia jardinei | reverse complement strand
CGATAATGAAATAAATAAATGAAACATGCAGTAAGAAGGTCTCTACATTTCATGCTAAGTAACACATTAAAGCTACTGTGTTAGCCATATCAGGGATAAATACAAAAAAATACCATATTAACTCCAGATCTTTGACACCCTTTTCATAAATCCAGAGATATATAATACTTCCTTTTTTGTAGGAATCATACTGTGTCATAATTTAAGAAGTGATTGTAATATGATTACTAGAAATGTAATGTAAGAATAGGTAGACAAGGTTTGTACGCAATGTAACTTTTTTGTATGATATTTATGCGCATTGGCAGTATTAAATAAAAAATAGTCCATGTACTCGCTGATTAAGTATTGTGTAAAAAAAAAGGAAACACTATGTGTAATTAATTAAGGTATATATTGTGCCTGCTATTAGTAATTTGATCGCTTAATTAACTAATTAATTAATAAATTGATTAATTAATGTAAGTCAGTAATGTCAAGTTTGCAGGTTGTAGATGCAAGTGAAGTATGATTCTCGCAGTAAATTTTCCAATTTAAGCAACTGGAAAGAAGAAGCCTGAAAAAAAAATCAGGGCTTCAACGGGATTCGAACCCATGACCTCCGCGATACCGGTGCGATGCTCTACTAACTGAGCCATGAAGCCACACATTGGGAGCAAGGTCAATATATTGAGTTCATTATGCCACACATTGGGAGCAAGGTCAATTTATAGAGTTCATATCTCCCGTAAGAAGCGAAATAGCTTCATAGCTCAGTTGGTAGAGCATTGCACCGGTATCGCGAAGGTCATGGGTTGGAATCCCGTTGAAGCCCTGATTTTTTTCAGGCTTCTTCTTTCCAATTGCTTAAATTGGAAAATTTACTGCGAGGATCATACTTCACTTGCATCTACAACCGCAGTTCAAATATGAATTATTTCATATACACTTTACATAATATCAACATTGTAAGTATTTCTCACTTTACTGCAGTCATTAACCGGAAAGCCTAAGGCGACACCAGGTACTAAAGACCAGCTTAACATCTAAATCAGCTTTACAGTAACGTTTGATTAGTTGTCTTAACTTAGTCTGGGCGATTTTAGAAAACCGGCCAACATAAGGGAGTTTATAGAAGTGCGTAGAAGTTTTGACGCGTAATTTTGTAACGTACCTTAATATAAAATTCAAATGTACAACCGTTAAAAGCTCATTTGCAACTGAAGATGACATGAAAATGTCGAAACATGTTTTGTAAATTAAAAAATGTCGTATCTCCATTGAGAGTAGTATGAAATTAAAAGAAAAGGAGACCAACTAAATGTAGGATATAACAAGGTTAATTTTTTTACTTAGGTGTTTAAAGCAGCTACTAACTTTTCTAATTTTTAAAAATGAGTAGCGAGTTTATCCCTCTCCCTCGCAATCTGGAGTTCGATGTTATAAACACGTCTTATCCTGGCAATGAAGCCTCTAAACAAAAGTCAACTTCCAAGTCATTTCCTTACATAAATATAATATTTACCTAAAAGCATAACATGATTGATTATAAAGAAATCTTCCGTTTCTTCAAGAATCCCTAAAAACAAACCTATCTCACTGAAGGATTCTATAACAATGTTATTTTCTTTAAGCCAGGACACGACTTCTTTCCAAAATTCAGAAGACACTTTGCAACAAGATAGTAAATGCTCTAGGGATTCTGGTTCTTTATTGCAAAAAGTGCAACTTGGAGATTGCGAAAGGCTGAAGCGAAATAACTTATCAGTTGTAAAGACAATGTTGCTTAGAATTTTGTATTGAAATTCTCTTAACTTGGAATCAAGTGTAGTACGGAAAAGAAGAGGATAAACCTTTTTCCAATTAATGACCGTGTGTGAGTATTTGATATTTTTTGTTGGGCTGTCGGAGGGATTTGTTCTTTGCATAAAAAGGAGTCGTATATCTGTTTAGAGGTGACATCTGCGATAGGTAAAGAGCCACATTTTAGTTTAATGTGCGGTGTGTGAGGCATGGATCTTATTTCATTTTTACAGACCCGAAGATCTAATAATTGTTTTCCAGTCCGATGGAAGAGAGTGAACAACTCCCATAATAAAGAAACCTTGTTCAGGAGAGAACCTCACATAAGGATCTTCGTGGAGGAAAAGATTGTTATCCGTAATAAGGTCACCCCCCTTATGATTCCCAAGTTAATTAAGCCACTTCTATAGACAGACTTTTTATCAATACATATAAACCTTTTTTTCCAAATGATTTCGTTCATAACATCATTAAAAGTGACAGGCGTTCTACTATTTAAACCTGACCATGCGTCAAAGCATTCTTTATAATGTTTTGGAAACTGAGATTTTGTGTGGCTTACACGAAGTGTAATGCCACATTATGGCGTCATCTGATTTATTTATTTGTTTGTCCACGAGAGTCGAGCGTCTGTCACGTGGTCTAGTGCCGTAGCCATTTTGCTTGTGAGCGTGGCCTCTAGTAGCCAACACACCCATACCCGGGTTGTGTTGTAAGTGCAGCTCGTGGAAGAGCTTTTACGTTCTCAAAATACAACATTTAAGTGCTTGAATCTTCGGTACATGTTGTACAACACTGGAAGGAGTCATTGCGCTCTCGCAAGCTAACAACTATCGGCTTGATCTATCGATGCAGCCCGGGTTACACTACTGAGAGTTCGAAAGTGTTTGAAAGTGCCTGAAGCCACCTGAAAGTTTCATAAGGTGAAATAGGCTGTATTGTGCTTGCATCCTCCTTACACTGTTGAGAATTCAAGGAAGCATATTTGAAGGGTTTCTTTCTTGCCCGAGATCAAAACGACAAAAGGAAGTATGGGTTTCTCGATTGAACATTATCGGTCAAGGATTAGCTCTCATGAACATTTCGTGAAAACAAAGGATATCTTGTCACGTTTTAAGGATCATTTTTGGAGTGTAATGCTTATGATGTTCCATTTAAATGTATTTTACTTGCCCGTTCTGAAACAAGTTGTTGGACAAAACAAAATGTGGAATGATGTGATGTTTTGGTTTTCACAAATGATTTTCTACAAGCAACAAGAACAATATGTGCTAACTACAATCAAGGAAATCAAGTACTCTTTGGTGAAAATGCTGGTAAGCAATGTGTACTGAACAATGTCACTTACTTTTGTTATTTATAATCACATAGAATATATTAATTTTTGATCTTCTTCCATTGCAAATAATCTGTACATGTACATTTCTATAAGATGTTCCAGACATTTGCATTTACAGATATTTGCTTTTAACTGACGTTCCCTGCATCATTTCAATTTCCAATAAATTTTACACATAAGGATAGACATTAACAGGAAGTTCATGACACCAAATAATCACATAATGGGCCATACATATCTATTAAAAATTCTCTGACAGAAGTGTTTTCAAATTCTCTACTTCACTACAATTGTTGTTTGATATCCATTGGAATTAATACAGTTGCAGTGATTAAAAATCCAGAATAAAGCTTTAACTTTTTGTATGCTCATTCTAGTGATTTGCACGGGATGCCCTATTAATTAAAGGAACTGAAAACCTTGTATCATTAGTCTGCTTATAAATAGAGGTTGTTCCTTTGAAATTAATGGTGTCTTTGTCGGAGATAATGGACTTGTTTTGCAAAATGTCCACGAGAGTCCAAAAATGAAACGTTTGCCTTTCAGTGATAAACGAAATCAAACTCAACCTATTAAAAGGAAGCGATAGTTTTTAACTGGACTTTAGAAGAAAAAGAAAAACTACTGATTGCATGCTAGATGTGAATATGAGAAAAGGAGAAGAGCAAATGAAAGTGAAGAATCTATTTAAAGAAAAGAAAAAATGTGCAAATGAATCTTCTGAATCTAGAACAAAGAGACTGGCAACCCAATCTCAGTATCAAAGAAATTCCAGCTAGCTCTAGGAGAGCGTTGTATGAAGATTATCAGTGACAAGTTTTGGAAATACAGACAGATATTAGGCTGAACTGTCACGAAACGGCGTCTTTTATGCTGAACTGTAGAAATCAGTTCCATGCGAAATCCTGTTGTTTATCGGACTGCGAAAAGAGTATGGTTTTGCTATGTAAGCCTGAACCAGTGCAGCGAAAGTGTGTGATTGTGTGATTTCCGCATGGTGTGGTCAGGTATGAGATGTCTTGTTTAAGTGCGGTTTCGCCAAAATAGTCTGTGCCAGGCATTAATGTTAAGCTTAGCTGGTCTTACCTTGGAAAAAGCATTTCTCGACTCAGGAAAATTAGATCTAGGCCCAGTTTCAGCGAGCTCTAATGGCATTGAACCATAAGCCACAGTCTTTGTGCAGACAAGGTGCCAAGTTGTGCACTATTCTTCATTCAGTTTGTTGTCTATTCCATGCGAAATCCTGTTGTTTATCGGACCGCGAAAAAAGTAGTGTTTTGCTGACTGTATAAGTTGTTATGTAAGCCTTGACCAGGCACTTAACTTAAAAATTTCTAGACTGAAATGACACCGCTTCGAAACTTCGCCGGAAGTCAGGTTACTGAACAAATGTTCTAAAATTTTAAACTTCGACTCGTTGGAATGCTTCTAGGGACCATTTACTTACTGCCCGGCGTCAGATATAGGCTTTTTTATCGGCATTTGGACTGGTTTTATTGTTTTTAATTGCCAAGTAGTAGAATGAGTCCTTATCTTTGCTACCCCTGTTTTCAAAAATTCAGGCATATATACATCATGTGTTTTCGTTGAGAACAGCAACTGACGAAAGGCCACGCAGTTTATTTTTTATTACTTTTTTTATTTTATTGAAAGAATAACAGCGAGAAAAGCACTACTTTGTCGTGATTTTTTCATGAAAAAAAAAGAGAGAAAAAGCAGTACCTCCAGACGTGGCGCTGGAGCATCGTACCAAACGAATCATCCCGGGATTTCGGCCCGTGCGATCGCTTTTGGACGCAGTTGGCCCTTCGCTGCTTTCTGCTACCGACCTCGCTTCGAGGTGCGGCATTGAGGGAGAGATATGGCGGCCCCTAAACCATATGTGACAAATCCCACGCCTACTCACAGCTCCAGACCGCCCTTGTCATTACAATTTAACCTAGGATTTCGGTCGCCTATATATTCAAGAGAAAAGTCATTTTACCTCGCATATGGTAGGCGCTGTGGTCGCGGAATACAAAGTGTACGCACGCGCCCTGCTAAACGAATCATATACAAATTCATTAAACGTTCCTTCTTCCCGGAATTCAGAGTAACTACAAAAGCTGCTATCTTGGAGACATTACATTTACAGCTAAAATACATAGTACGTAGGGATACATAACTAAATTAATGGAAAACATTTAAAGAAAAATTCATTAATTCAAAAGAAAAGCGGCTATGCAAAATGTTGCCCTGGATTCTCATTTTAAAACCTGTTAACTCACTAGCGCATTGCACAACTTAGCTGATAAGTAAGGGCAAACACTAAAGACCATAACTGCTTGTTCTAGGTTTATTGGGTAGAAGCACGTAACTTCCGCAAAGATCATGTAAAGAAAACGGGGAGGAAAACTCGGTTGTTTTTTACACGTAGTATAGCAGGAAAATCATTCAAAAACAGAATTAGCAGAATGTAGAGAAAAGAGACTGTTCAACCAATATGAATATGAGACAGAAAAAATTATATATGAATCAGCAGACCATATTAGACAAGAGGGACTGGCAAACCAGGATCAATATCAGAATGACAAAATGCATAAATCTCAACCATTACTGATGAAATCAGAAAATTCCATGCTACTGTCCAGAGTGCATTTGCTCTTTATTAACCATTCGTGGTATAAACACAGTGTCATTACTGCTGAAGGCCTTAGACTTTCCAAACCTACTGTAGAGAAATATTTACTGTGTTAACTGCTACAAATGAAAACAAATGTTCAGGTATACAGAGAATAAATTCTTACAAAATGTGTAAAAACACTCGTTTTTTTTCCCATTTCTCTCTCGTTTTTTCGCGCATGTACATTGAGCCAGTAATGTACAGTGAATGTCTGGTTTGGACGTGTTTTCAAGCTCTCCTTGTCTGGCATTTCTACATGTGCATGAGTTTATATCCAAAACGTAGCTTTCAACACAAACATTTTGCTTGGTTGAAGGTATATAAATATGAATCAAAGAAGGGTCCTCGAAAATCCTTAACCACATGTACAATTGTGAATAGAGACAATTCATGAGAATTTCAATTCAGATTTTTTTATTGACCATCATGGGAAAAAGTGTTTATCTCTGGAGAGATACTGTCAATCCATACTTTTCCTCTGACTGAAACATCCAGAAAGTTACTTCTTCCATTGTCCAGTATTAAATTTCAATGTACATTATATTTAATTTAATCCAAATGTTACAACTGACTTATTACCACCTAATTCCAGCCTATAATCTTCCCTTCAGTATTACTTCCATTGCATGTTACAAGCAGGGTGACTCGTAAGCCACACATGTACGCATTGCGGACCTATTTTTAATTTGACGGTGTCAAAGTTACAATGTAAAATTAGACTTCCACCAACAGAAAAAATATAACTATCGGAATAACCGATGCTCTAAAAATTAACTTGGGAATTGCAAAAGTTTTGAAAATTTGGATTTTACCCAAAATAGATAAGTTTCTCCATTTCCACATATGTATTGAGTTTTTAATAGATTTTAATGTTTGTCGGAAATTTAGATCGTTTCTCTGTTTTTCGTCATAATCAAAATAAACTCCTAAGATCTTCATAATTTCACAAATCTTATGGTCATGTAAATCCTTTTCGTGTAGAATATTACTCCCAAGCAATCTGTTATATTCACAAGCCCAAAGAGCGTCTGGCTTAGGAGTATAACCCCACAGCCAATTGCATTAGCATTTTATTACATTATTGTCGATCACTTTTAACATGAACCTTTGACTCAAGCACTCCTCGTGTTATTGACATTATGTGATTTCGCTGGAGTGCGTCAAGGGAAGGCATGAGATTACTAGCTGGTCCATTGAGGCTAAATCTTCGACCGTTGAGTCAAACTGTCTGCTGTATTCCGGTTGAGACAAAATAAAGAGCGTATCCACTGCGTGTCCAGCAGTCATGCAAATTTATTGGAACAAGAGGAAGTGTTAACATAAGAAAAGAGTTTTCTCCCATAGAATTGGCTAGGTACTCCAACATGACCGCCGCCTTACTGTTTTGGCCGGAACACCAACATGCTGCCAAGACGTGATGCGCTCGTCCTAACACCATTCTGTCGTGGAGTCAAGCAGTCTGTCCTAATGCCGATACCAATGACGGTTTTCCCCTCGGCCGCACTCACTTTAATATTGAAATTTCTAGTACTAATATGTACACCACACTGTCTTACCTTGCTTGGTGTGTGCCTCATCTGAAGCCAAAACTGAAAAATATATAGCTATTTTTACAATTGTTGTTTAACATTTGAACCTAGTCTTGTTATTAAACATGAATGCATGAGTGACTTTTTCCTATCATCTTTGAGTCCAAAACAAGTTTCTCATAATAAACGGCTCGAGTCTAATAGACTCGACCAACCTTAACATCGATTTTGGCAGGAAGGGGAAGAAGGACTAGTTATTATCTAACTTTAGTGTCACTTACCTTTTTCTATCTTTGTACGTGAATGAAATGAAACAATTCGATTTGTATTGGTGGCTGTTTGGGCGTAAATGTTGTATGAAATGCTACCTTGTTTTAGTTGGCATCATGGATTTCAAAACAAATGGATTTAAAAAACACGGAAAATAATTTGAGGAACCTCAGTGTTCCTTAGGTTATTATACGTAAGGCAATGAAGCAATCAAGGTGTCATGTTTTCATCACGCGTACTCTCAGAGTCAAACTCAAGTTTGTATCGGTTAATTGGGGGTTTTCACATGACGTCACAAAAATTCAAACTACAAACCTATTGACCCTACTAAGATTTTACTTTCATGATGTATAATTGTCGCTCCGAATGGATTATTGGTTTTGTGATAGATCACGCTTGAATTTCTAAGCTTTGGCGTGACGCGGCATTTACGTGACGGCCAAAAGAGCTGTCATTTTGGTTGAAAAAGTGATTTATTCAGGGCATTTGGTTATCCGAACAGTTCATGTATTAGAAAAAGTATTATCTTAATGTTTTTGAGTTCCTCAAAAGATAAATTTACGCTTTTGCAGCAAAACTCAGTGACAGATGTTTTTGTTGATTTTCGGCAGCCATGTTGGTGCCCATGTAGATGGGCACCAGGGCCGTACCTAGGATTTTTTGTCTGTGGGGGCAAACTGCACAAACCTTCACAGGGATCTCTCGTATACAGCCCAACAAAATCAAACACTATGTTAGAAAAAAAAATTAGTTTTTCTGGCGGGGGCACCTGCCCCCCGGCTATGTACGGCCCTGGGCACCAACATGGCGTCTCCATACAAATCTCTATAAATTTGGGTAAAACATTTCTCCGCATATCTCGCTTAAGAAACATTGCTGTGATCTGAATCTTGGCGAGAGTCTTTGCATATTTACGTTCTTTCTTTTTTCAGATTCTGGCATTAACTCCATCATTCTGGTGAGCTGTCTGGTACATTCTTCCAAGTTTTAATGGTCATTGTTTGAACATTTGACAGCCAAAACACGGCAACAGATCGGCTGTTTTAAATTTGGTTTGAAACATTCGCAGTCTGTAGCATATAGAAAGCGTTTAATTTTATTGTACATTAAAAAAAACAGAATGTGATTTTGAGAATTTTATTGTAGTAATTAAATGCAAAAATTACCTTGAAAAACGTTTACTGCGTATTTTGTTGCATATTTTGTTGTCTTCGTTTGACCTCCCTCGACGAGGTCGTCTAGCTCACTAACATCGAGGCATGCAAAGTGCTGTTCTTCTTCTTTCTTTTGCTTTCTATCCTCGGGCCCAGAGGGGAAGAGATGGTCAATCCCCAAATCAAAACTTGGAAAAGTTTTCTTTATTTGAATTCCTTAATATTTGTGCTTGAGAGCTAGACTAACGGCTTTGAAATTGTTTCAAATTGTGCCGGGGAAGCTCGCCGGGGAAACATAGAAAGCGTGACGTCACAACCGTGTTTGCATACTCTCATCTAAACACACCTATCGACCAATGAAAATGCGCGTACTGTCTTAAATATTTTATAATTTTTGATTGGTTCGCTCTGAGCATGCGCATGCAAGTTATCCTGGGTTCTCTTTTTGCACGCCCGGATTCAACCCCTATAGGGGGCGGGAAGAAAGGAGAGTTCAGGGACTGGACTAAGAAATCCACGAAGGACCTTACGTACTGCCGAGGACTCACCGAACGTTTAAATTGCATTACGACGTTGACGAGCCCAAAATTTTAGTGATTGTTTGTTTGCATGAAAGTGCGATGCCTGATGACCCAGAGGACAGACCATCAGCGTTGGACCTTGTAGGTGAGTGTTGCAGCGGTTTGTTTTTTTCTCTTTGTGTCTTTTTTTGTTCCGTATGTTAATGTATTTTGTCACATTCTGCATGTTTTTTTTATTCGCTTCATATTTGCATTTCGTACCATATATATTTGTGTCATCCTTTCATGTTCATTTAGTGCATGTTTATCGTCTGTTAACCATGCAAAGCGTTTTTTGGCTCTCTCACCCTGTTTCCAGCATTTGGTAAGCCATTTAGTTCATCGTCTGTTTGTATTTTCCTATTCGTGTTTTGCTCTCTTCAGTTAGTAATTTTGTAGTAATTCATTTTTTTGTCTTTAGGAATTTACCTTCTAACCAAGAAAGTCATTGAATTGCTGGACCGTTAAGTTGAGTTGTTCTGAAGTCGGCCCTCTCCCTCTTCAGTGAGATATGCGAATCTGCCATTGAAATAAAGGGTAGCACCAAGTTGTAAAAATGCAGTTAAGGTTTCGTCCGATCAACAGCTAACGTTGCCCGTTGCGAGTCTCGAGATATGCAGTTCTAAGACGGTGAGGTGAACAAATAGATGAAAAACTAAACTTAAAAATAGCTTTTACCCAGACTGATAATGGACTATGAAATGTAGTAGCCGGGTATTCCAGAAATATTGTTAGTTCTCTATCTTTTCAGTTGACTGAAACAACTCTATTTACAGCCACGTAAAAGCATAAAATAACCAATTTATTTAGTAAAAGAAAGCTCTTCGCCAGACAAGCATTTTCATTAAGGCAGAATCGCCAATTTTTCTTCTCGCTTATAACTTCTGATCTGCCACACGTTCTGTCTTGATAAAGGACATCACCCAGGACCGTGGAGACGCAATAGTCTCTCTTTGTTCTCGACTCGAGCTATGTCAATCGAAAAATTATCCGGGGACGTATAGAAGCAGCGTCCAGAGGTAAGCGAAGAGTCACTCTGGGCGGCCGATTCAATTCAGGTACTGATGAAGTCCACCGGAGACTTGATCCACTACCTAACAGATTGCAAGGTAGAAGAATAGTAGTACCACAGATTGCTGACAATGATAAAGGTAAGAGTGCCCACGAGAAATATTTTTCTCTGGTCTTCTTTTTAGTCTGGAAGTCATCTAATCTATAAGGGTCCGTAATGTTAGTTTATTGCAATTTATATTTTCCATTTATTTGTTAGGTTTCAGTTCTTAAAGCACTTTTCAGTATTCAATTTATTCACCACGGCCGCGTTGATTAAAGCCCAGTCAAGCTGACCCAGGGGTTAACGAGAATTTTGCGACTTTTCAGAAGGGTTTTCTGTAAGTTTATATTGCTTGTCCTTCAGGTTCGAGTTTGAACAATCTCAGACTACACAAAACTTGAGCAACGAAAAAATTTAGACACGAAAAAGTAATACATCGGTTAGTTTTAATCCTGGGTTAGCCGCGTAAATAAAGGTTCTTATCATATCTTATCTTCTTTAAATAACCTAACGGTGTAGCGTTGTTTGATATCAACAGCTATGTGGTCCATTGAAAGAGAGGGGGCTTACCATGGTCAGTGAGTAATATGACAGACACGAGTCGGTAGTGTGTTCTATGGGCGCACCCAGACATAACCATAAATTCAAACATTTCCAAGGGATTTTTATCCCTTCTCTCTCTCAACCCATAAAGAGCTCTGAATCATATTCGAATTTTGAACCTCCGAGGGTATTGGACGTTTATTTCTGGTGGAGGTAAAGTCTCCATTTTATTGGCTGTATTGATTATATTCTCAAAATCGGTATTTGTTGTTCCGATGGTATTTAAACAGATTTAACAGTTCTGGGATTTGAAAGATGTCTTTAACCCTTCACTGTCAAGATCATCACAGCTCAAAACTGGAAAAAGTACAAGTTTCACTTCGGAGAATATTTTATCAGAAGACAAACATTCTGCTAAGGTTTTGTCCCCAACTCATATTGCAGAATCTGGAAAAATCTCATATTGCTCCGACTTAACTGCAGTAAACTCAACCCTGCCTGCTTGTGCTGTGATTCCAAACCAGCAAAACTTCACAAGGCAAGATGAGCGATTCAACTTCTAAACCATCTTCTCGGCCGGCCAAATCGGGCAAGTTCGCTTTACTTTCAAGAGCGATCAAGCACATTGACATTCATCTTGAAGTTCTTTCCTTACAAAATCGTAAATCTTTTGAACATTTCTTCTGTTTTCGCTGAACTTTAGGCATTTCTCCCAAAGATTTAGAAGGATTCAAAGCTGGTATCGCTTTCATTTACACGGCGCTCGCCACAAATTTGACTTTTGTAACGCGTAATTTCATTGGCTCGTGCGTTATCAGATGTGTTTTGATTGGTTAGTAGGAAAGATGATTGTCTAGAGGGTGTATTGAGAAAATATTTTGGATTAAGAAGTTAGTAAACAAAATTTCTCTTCATTTGTCGAATTAATTTTGAGATATATTTTATAAAAGCAATAGAAAACTTTTTTCCTGTGTTTGCATAGCCTGATTTAAACACTAGAGGGGTTGGGAGACTTCGTCTCGGGTTTGCATAACTGTCTAGAATTCTCCCAACCCCTCTCGTGTTTATATCAGGCTATGCAAACACGGAAACGTTTTCTATTGCTTAACTAATAAACTGCACACTAATACTCGATTTCTGGATTCTGACTAGTGGTACCAAAAAACAAATGAAACAATAACATTATCCACAAGTCATACACTCTATAACTTGCATGATAGGGCAAAGCATTGGCAAGTCCTAAATTGTTGTCTACTAATTGCCCGCGTCAACGTGTCGCCCAATGCCTTTTTAAGCACGCGCTCTGAAAAGAAAAAAACATAAAAACATAAAAAGCGAAATATGGTTTATTGTGGTCTGTAGTCTTATCGACAACGAGTACGCGTCATAACACTTTTCCCAAACATTTTTTACGTATTGTTTCTGCATATTGAACGAGTTTGCAAAAGTTTTTGAAAGGAAAGTCTGAGCGTACAAGTAGTTATTTACATAATGCAGCGCGTGCACCTTCAAGTCCAAGTCGGTGTTTTCAATTGTCAACAAATCTTGGCAAAGATTTCTTCCGTTATCTTTGATATTATGGTAAAAAATAAATCGAATGTGGTTTAGCGTGGCAGTGGTGAAATGCCAGTGATTTGAGATTAATTGACATCTTTTTAATCAATCTGATTGCAGAAATGGTTGCTTGTACATTACTATTCAGAAAATCGCACCACAAGCCAACTCTGGAAAGTACTCCCAAATATGGTTTTTCCCTCGATTTGGGGGAAAAATGGCGGCGTTCTGGGCATGCGCATGTAAGTTATCCTGGACTCTCTTTTCTCCCGCCCGGGTTCAGCCCCCTATATGTCGCGGAAAGAAAAGAGAGTTCAGGGACTGGACTATAGATTTCTCTGCTCTCGAGAACCGTAACCTTACCTTGGATAAGGGTAACCTTTTAGCAAAAAGATTCGAAAGGATGAGTAGTGGCCATGCATTTCGCAGCGATTGGTTAAAGAAGTTTTTAACTCATCATGGAGGAAGACAAAATGAACCTTATCATTCTGCTGTCATTTTAAAACAACCAGCTTCTAAACTCTTATTACTGCTTTCATCACAGGTTCATCAGCCCTGATCACAGCATGTTATAGTGTCCCTGGCTTTTATCGTGATCAGTT
>JAEMPF020006047.1:0-14039 GCA_022496165.2 Catalaphyllia jardinei | reverse complement strand
GCTCAACGTTTAGCTTGATCTGACTGTTTGTTATCTGACGTTCTGGAGTAGTATAGGGAAAGAGGGGCCAGAGCACACTATCTAAAAATAAGGCAAAATAAAGGCAAAAAATAGGAGAGAATAAAAGGAAAAAATTCATATACCAAAATCATAGTTAGGTTCACTATTATTAATTTCTCTTATTAAGGATGAATTATCTTTCTTTATATAAATTGGAGCTGAGCCCTCTACATCAGGGTAGTAAATTATTTTGTAGTATTTTTGCTTTTTTTCTTTTTCAGGTATTATAATTTTTTTATTTTGAAAATTATAATATCTTTTTACTATTGTTGCTTCTGCTTCACAATCCATATAATATATAATAGGGTGTCATTTTTTATAATAATTTAATATTTTATTAATAGCATCATTAATTCTTTTTATCAAGAGGCTCTCTTGATTAAATATCATAGGATTTCTAAATTTATCTAACATAATAGATAGCTCTTCATTTGTTTTTGAATTAAAATCAACTTCATTATATATATAGAATTTTTTTAGAGTATTTATAAGAAAATTTCTATATATAGAAATTTGTCTCTTTAAATGATTAGTATAAAATTCTAGCATATTATCAGACATATAATATAATTATAATTTATTCTTCAGAATATTTTTTCCAATAGTATTTTTTATACTTTTCAACAGAAGGGCACATATCAATAAAGAAATTATCAAGATTACAGATATCATTAATTAAATCTTCATTGCTAAATGTGCCCATCCTTAATGCTCTCTTTATTCTCACTAAGAGATGTGCATAGCTTTGATAAGCATACTTGCAGTTATTCATGTTTTCGTTAACGTTTTTATAGTCAAGCAAACATTCAATTAACATAGAACCACCAAGAGAAATAATAGTCAAAATAGATCCTGAGACAATAGCTGATGCAATACCGCCACCGGCAATTGCACCGGAAAACAATCTTGCCGCATATTTAATATTTCTGTAATTCCTATATGCTCTCTTATATAAAAACCACTTTAGATGAATTGTTTTGTAATAACCCATCAATTCATCGATTTGATCGCTATTCAAGTCTTGTGAAATGTGATTGAAATCGCAAATTTTTTTTCTCATATTTATAAATAATTACAGGAAAATTATTTATAAATGTGAAGAGCTGTTGAATTGATTATAAACAATGCATTCCTAAACTCCCTACAAAAAACCGTAAATGGTGAAAGAAAAATTTTTGATTTTCTTTTAACCAAAATCGCTCGTTTCCAAGGAGTTCAGGAATGTATTGACGTCAACATTGCTCGTTTCTAGGGAGTTTAGGAATGTATTGACGTCAATCGACGTCAAAGAACATTCTAGAAAATTATAAGTCAAGCTCTATAATTAAACTTATTCTACTATCTGTGACATTGCTGTTAGTTTTACTTCTAAAATTAACTCTATCATTTGGACTTAATTCAATAGGTGGATTAAAAGCAGCTGTAGTTGAGAAATGTCCAGAAGGTTTTGTGATATAATATTTGTTTCCTACTTCATTACCATTTACAATTACTGCTACTACAATTAATTCAGGAGCGTTATCGTTTAAATTAGATGTTAAAGAACCATATAAAATTCTAGAAGAAACAGGAATTGGATAGCCAGAGTTTTGACTACTTGCTCCATTTCCAAAAGACCATTCAAAAGCATTGAGAGAGAGAGGTCCATTTTCTTCAGCATGGATCGCGATCTTTGGTTTTGGAAAGGTAATATAGTCATTTATATTCTGAATTAGAGCGTTAAAATCTGCTTTGTCTGTTTTGTTTTGCGTGAGTGAATTTACAGAATTAGACAAAGCTGTTATGTCTGACACGTTTGCTTTTTGATCAAAGGCAGTATTAAAATCTGTTAAGTTGACTTTACTGGCTAATTGGTTGTCAACATAGCTCTTTTCAGCTTTATTGTTTTGATGAACAGTTAAAGTGTTATTGATAATGTTTAGATCGCTCGCTTCTAACTTATCGCCTAAGGCTGTTTGAATATCTGTCACGTTTGCTTTTTTAGCTAATTCATTGTTTACATAAGTAGTTCCAGCTTTATTTTTTAATAAATCCGTGACAAATTTTTTAGTGGTCGCGTCACTGTTATCTACTGGAGCAGATACATTAGTTAATCTCCGGTTTTTAATATGGTAATGCTGGTCGGCTGTTAAAGTGAAACCAATACCTCTATCTCCCTTTTCACCTTTCACTGCTTTTACCTCTTGTTTTTGTTCTCCATTAATAAAACCCATATATTATTAATATGATTTATTTCTTAAAATCTGCATCATATCATATATATCTTTTACAACTTCAATAAAATCTTCATAATTTTTAATATCAACATTAAAATAAAATAATTGACTCTCTTTTCTTATTCTTGTGTTTGGTAAAAGAGCTAAATGATATAATTCATTTATATTATGTTCAACACGTTTTTGTTTAAACTCAATAGAAGTTAAATCTTGAGCAACTTGGTTTAGTTTTGTTATAAAATGCCCTTCCATATATTTAATAAGAAATTAATATTTTTTAAGTTCTTTTTTAAATAATTGTTCCTTCACTCTTTTCATATTCTTTGATATCTCTATAAGCATCACTATTCAAATTATAGATATTTTTGGTTATTAAACCTCTCTTTATAGTGAAAGGAGAATCTGACACATAGATTATACTAAATTCATGATTTGGACTCTGAAATTGAGGATGAGTTACAGTGATTTGTTTAGAGAGACCACTGAAAATAAATTTCATAGTATCATTTCTAATAAATAACCAAAAATAGAATTGTTTTCCTTTGGCGTTATCAGGAATATTAATACTTTTTAAACTTGGCTCATTAATTAAGGCATTTCTGGAAACTACTACTCTATCTTTACTAATAAAAATATAGATAGGAAAATTACCACCAGCAGCCCAATGTAAAGTTATTATCATACTATCACTTGTACTAGCTTTATGTATGAAGGTTAAATAAAACGTGACATTACCGCTGTTATCATAATTTGTCTGATATGAATAATTATTTTCAGTTCTACCTTCAATAGAATCAGGGAAATAAATCCCTTTTATTAATAATAATTTTGAATCACTTCTTATTAAATTTTTATATATAAATTTAATTAAATTAACATTTTTGTCTAATTGTGTTTGTAGATCAGAATGGACTGTCCCTATAGAACTCTGCAAATTTGCGACTGAAGTTTGGAAAGAATTTTTAAAATCATTTAACTGTTTAAAATTGATAGCATCACTATCTTCATTTCCTTCTGGAAGGTTTTTAATGGTTTTATTATTCATATCGATAGGAGCTTCAAAATTGACCACATCATTATGGAAGTAATACAATCGGTCCCAGAGATGAATCGAAACATCATTCTGGTAACCTCTAACACCATAGACTACCACATAAATATCTGTTTTAGGGTCTGACCTACCTTTAAGACGAATATCAATATCTAAATCATCAAAACTAGGATTGATAATACCCTTATTAAAATGTATCACACTTCTTGTGTTATTATTTACTATTTTGCTATTAATTTTACTGACAGAGAGAGTGCCACTAGATGCATTAATTTCATCAACAGAGAGTCCATCACTAATATACATTTCATAAACAATAGTATAGTTTCCAGTTGGTAAATAAACTACATCAATACTTAGTCGAGTACTATAATAACCTAGACTTGAGTCATAATCAATTTGAAAATGGTATGTTTTTTGATTTACTTTATGATAATCTTTATTTATGAGTCCAATTTTATGAATATCACTATCATCTTCTTTGAAAAGGTCATCATCCATTACTTTTTTGAATACATTTTCTCTGTCAATTGATTCAATTGCGCTCTCTTCAGAGCTTTGTATTGCAGCATCAACATAAGCTTTATCAACATCAGGTGTTGGCACTTTTGCTATTTCTGAATCAATATAATTTTTATTTATAAAATCTCTATTATCAACATATCTTTTATTTACCGCATCTTTCCCATCTGTTGGGTCGGCTATTCCCTTTACCTTTTTATTTACTATCTGGCCAGCATTAGGACCACTCTGCACAGTGTATTGAAAATTAAGGTCGCCAGTCATATTATCACCTTTTGTTAATACTCTATTAGAAATTAATACTCTAAGATATGCTCTCTCTTTTTCAAAAAAATCAAAGTTAACTGCCCTCTTTAATATTTCTGCCCTATTATCAGGGTCACCATCTCTCTCAATAATTGTGGCGAGATTATCTATGTATTTATTACCCATATTTAAATTACCACTCATCGCTCTCGAACCATCTAATTTTAATAAATCTGAAGTATCTACCGAAGGAATTTTAGCAATTTTTCTATCTACATATACTTTACTAACAAGATCATTATCACTAAATAAATTATCAGAATATGGCTCTGTGTTCTGAACTTTTTTTCCTCGCAGGTCAAAAGCCTCAGTACCATCAGCATTGCTCTTTAACTTAATAAAATTCTCATTTAGATATTCTTTATTTACAGCGCTATATAAATCTTTTCTCTTAACAGTTAATGAGTCAGTATCTTTATGATCATCTACGTTTTTTACTTGAAGAATATGGCGTGTATCCATTTGTAGATCACCTGTCATAGACCTACTACCATCTAACTTTAGTAGATTTGAAGTGTCTACTGATGGGATTTTAGCTATTTCATCATCAACATAGCTTTTTGAAGCTTTATCAGCAATGGCAATATTTTGTTTTCCATTTTGAATGTCAACATAACCTTTAGTTGCAGCATCATCAGATTGGACTGGATTAGCTAAACTCTCTATTTTATTTCCATCCATATTGATATTTTCAAAGAAGAGTATCTCATAGTTATCATCTGTATCGGTTATCTCAAATATTCTATCATTAAAATCTGTACCTCGTGATCCTTTTATAACTCTTGTTTGAAACTTAAAATTCATTGATGGGTCTCTTTTAAATACTACAATACTAAATCTTATTTTACCCTCAGATCCATTACTTGAGAATCTTATATATGACTTTGTTATAATACCATTTTGTTTACTTGCAAAAGTATAAAGTCTAAAACCGTCAGAGGCATACACATTGAATATATGAGTATAATCAGTTACACCAGTTATCTTTATTAATGATGTATATATACCATCTCTTAACTTATCTGACTTCATTTCCAGTTCTAGAAAGGTTTGACCACCAAAGTCACTACTTGTACCTGATGGAGATGTTTCATAGAAATTATTTGATAGTGTTAACTCAACATTAGACTTAAATACCTTTAAACTTGGTTGTAAATGAAAATTATTTTCAGAAATTTCAGTATGATTTTTTAATGTTTCATAATTAACAGCATCTTTATCATTTATTGGGTCAGCTAAATTTACTATTTTATATGATTTTAAGTCAAGATCAGAAGTTAAAACTTTATCTAATTTTAAATTGAGATTATCATCAGTGTATTTTTTAGTAGATGCATCTTTATCATTTATTGGGTCAGCTAAATTAATAATTTTATGTGATTTTAAGTCAAGATCAGCAGTTAAAACTTTATCTAATTTAGAGTCGAGATTATCATCAGTGTATTTTTTAGTAGATGCATCATTTTCATGTACAGGTGCTCCTACATCTGTTAATCTCTTTCCATCAATATCAAAATTACCATCATCAGTAAGATTAAATCCAATTCCAGGAAGCCCTCTCTCTCCTACTCCTCCACTTTTGTTTACATTTTTTTGTTCTAATAATCCATTACTATATCCCATTATATAGTAATAGATTGTTTTATTTTTTAATTGTTGCTTTTTTTATCTAATTATTGTGATTGTGAAGAAGAAATAGATTGTGAAGGATAATAGTCGCTATCTTCACTATCAGTACTTTCTAAACTTGCATTACATAAGAAATCTTTATAATCAAACGAGGAAGATGATTGCGAGCAAGAGTCCTCCGAGTAGGAGGATTGCGATTGTTGGGATTGTGAGTTTTGCGATTCTGAGTTTTGTGATTCCATATATAATATAAAAATATTTTATTTTTAAATATCTTCATTGAAATTTTTTTTAAATTTCTTATTTATCTTATCTATATAAACAAAACTATAAGGTTCAGATGTAGCATTGAGAAATTTATCCTTATTAACATTTACTTCTTTACACATTCTTGAAGTCTCTGCAGAAGATGGAGAGTCAAATATACAAAAATGAGAACAATTAATACGTATATCTTTTGGAGTTAGATAATAAGATTGACTTAGATAGATAACACTGCAATTTTTATGACGACCACCAATAAAATATTCAACAAGAGGTTTTTGATTCTTTTCACAAACAAAGTCATCAAATATAACTATTTTTTGATTATCACCATCTAGTTCAGATAGTGGTGTTATTTCATCATTGCTAGCTTGGATAACATCATATCCTACCTTTTCTGATATAGGTTCGAATTTATCCATTAGTTCCTGATACTTTTTTTGTTCTATATTTTTTGAGAATAAGTAAATTTTATCAAAATATAGAAGGTTATAGAGCATATGCATAAGAGTGTTAGTTTTACCACAACCACTTGGTCCACAGATTAACATTCTAAAAGTGTTAGATGGCATGAAATCTTTTATATTTTTAAAATTACCTGTTTTTTTTGATTTTTTATCATAGTTAGGAATTCTCATCTATATTTTATATGAATATATTCTTTAATGATTTATAAAAAAATAAATTATTTTAATATATGAGTCTAAGTAAATGGAAAGAATTAGCAGATAAAAAGACAAATACTGGTATATTGAAGAGAAAACTATTTGATGATATAACAGAAAATAAAATAAGGACTAAAACAACTGATCAGGCTATTGCAAAGACTTTTAGATTAGATAGACTAGATCAAATAGCAGAACAAACTAAACCTAAAAAGAGAGTCCGAATTCAAGTACCTAGAGAGAATATTGATGGAGGTATTGATTATGCACCAGAAGTAGATCCCTATGAAGATATGGATGTAGAGGGATTGCTAAATCTAGAAGATTATGTGGGACCACAAAAACCACCTGGATATGAAATTGAACCACCTCCTGACTATTCTTTTATAGAAGAAGAAGAAAAAGCTCCATTAGCAGAAGCTGAAGAATCATTGCTTGGTGATGAAGGTAAATATGATATGGTTTTAAATAGTTTGGGATTAACAAATTTTACTGAAATAGATAAGGTATTATCTGATTCAAATAAGTCATTAGAAGAAAAGAAAAATTATTTAGAATATAATTTAAAAGAAGGAGAGCGGAGAAGACAAGAAGCAATTCAAATGAAAAGAACAGCAACAAATGAATTAAAATCTGGAAAAATAAATCAGGCATTGAGAGATCTTGACTATGATGAATCTAATAGACAACAAGAAATTATTAAAAAATATATTAATGAATTAGGAACCAAAAGAAATAATTTATATAAATTTGGTTCTGGTCTACGAAAAAGAGGAAGTGGTGCTTTTTTCTTTCATAATGCAAAAGATATGCTAGAAAAGTTGACCTTAATTATTGCAGAAATGAAAGCAGGAAATACAAGTTTAGATATGAGAAACATGGGTGTAACTATTTTAGATGCACTTTTACATGCAAAACATATTAATAAAAGCCAATATCAAAAAATAATTAAAAAATATTTTGCTGTTTAATCATATATGGAAAGAGAAATAACATTAAGTAGTTTTTCTGCAAAAAACGAACCTGGAAATAGACCAGGTGACTTTACAACAGTATTTACACCAACAATGATATTAGATTCAAACTCAACCTACTATATTGGTTTAAACAGATTTATCTCAATGTTTTTTACATGGACAAATGTTAATTCAGAATATGATAATCAAAAAATATCATTTAGTAAAGATAATGGTAATAGTTGGACTGATATTGATTTTCCCCAAGGAGTTTGGTCATATAATGATTTTGACAATTATATTAAATCAAAGACAGTAGAAGATGGAGATGGAAATAATCCAAACTATCCAATCACAATAACTTTTGATGAGCCAACTTTTCGAACAATTATAACTTTAGATACAGGCTATCAACTTGATTTAACTAAATCTAATTTTAATAAGCTTATAGGATTTGATAAAGAGATTTTAAAAGATGAAGAGAATATTGGAAAGAGAGTACCAAATCTTACAGAAGACACTGATATTTTAAATATACATTGTGATTTAACAAGCACTTCATTAGTTGATGGTGGTGAATCAGATATTATTTATAGTTTTGGTACAGGAACTTTAAGTCAATCGTATGCTTTTACACTTGAACCAAGACGTATTGTTTTTAGTCCAATAAATACAACAATAATTTCAAGTATACGTATCTATGTAACTGATGGGTTAAGAAGACCAATCTATTTTAATAATTCAGATACTGCATTTTCATTAATATTAAAAAAAATAAGTAATTAATATTATATGGTTAATAATTTAATGCTAAAATCACGAGAATTTAGAAAGATGTATCATCCATCTCTTGGAAGATATGTTTACTTTCATAGAGGAAATGGTCTTATAGTTGATAATATTATGAAACCAATTAGTGCAGGTGTTAGTGAACTTGGAAGCGCTATTGGTAGTAAAATTGCCTCTACAGCTGCAAAAGCATTTGGAAAAAAGACTAAAGGGGTAAAAAGGCTCGCAGCAAAGGCAGAGAAAAAAGCAGAAGAAGCAGCAGCACAAGCAATAGAAGAAAAATCAGGAGATGTTATCCAAAAAATGTTATCTAGAGATACAAAACCAGTGAGAAAAAAACCTACCAAGGCTAAAATGACACAACAAGAAGTTAACACATTAATTAATAATCTTTTAGATGATTGAGAGTAAAAAGAACAATATTAAAAAAAATTATTTTATAAAATATATATGTCATTTCGATCACCAGAAAACGTTCAGAGAAATGAAGAAGTCAGATTTCTTCTTGAAAGCAATATAAGAGCCCCAGCTAATACTACAGAGCAACAAAAGAATGGTTATAAATTTGTAATAAATGATAGAAGCTCTTTTTATGATTGGTTTAATGCTTATTTTGAAGTTCAATTTCATCTTGATCTTAGAGCAGATGGAGGAGATAATGCTGCTATAACAACAACACTTCTATGTGGTTCACATTCACTTATCCGACATCTTGTTATTAAGAGTGCTGGTAAAATTATCTATGATACTGATAATCTCCATCTTGTTACTTTTGCAAAAAATCTATTAGAATATTCAGATGATTATGCTAGAAGTGTTGCTAAAAATAGTTTTTGGTATCTAGATAAAAGTGCAACAGCAGTAGATGCTGAAAATAAAGGTTTTTTAACAAGAAGACTATTAACATCAGATAACAAAAGAGTTAATGTAAATATCCCACTAAACAGATACTCTTTCTTTGAAGAATTAGAGGGAAGGATGTTACCTCCAATGCAACTTGAATTTGAAATAGATTTAAACTCTGATGCTGAAGCATTGTTTGGTGCAGGTGCCAATCATGCAAATGTTAGATTAGTAATTGACCGATTTTACCTATGGGTTCCAAGATTACAACCAAAAGATGCTCTAATGACTAAATTTATATCTGATTTTCAAAAACCAAGTAAATGGAATTACTTAAGAGAAATGTATCAGAGATCAGATCTAACAAATACAAGTGGAGATTTTAGAATATCAGCATCTATTGATAAAGTAAGATATGTATTTGTCTATTTACAGAGAAATAAGAATAATTTAATTGGAGCAAATCCTTATATATATGATACATTTAAACTAAATGCAGGTGATGCCAATAGTACCCTAACTAGTTGTAGACTTGAATATGGTGATGGAGTGTTTTATCCTGAAAGGGACTTTGACCATGAGAGTAAAAATAGAATATTTAATGCATTAATGGGTTATTCATGGAAAAAGAATGATTATAATACTGGAACACAATTAAATATCGCTAATTTTGGATCTCTTTATCCTCTTATCTTTTTTGATCTAAGTTATCAAGCTGATAGTGTAAGTAGAGATCCTAAACAACTTATACTTAAATATATGATTAATACTAATGATGGTGATAGGTTTAGGGTTCATGCTATTGTTCTTTATGAAAAGGATGTTGTTGTTGATAAAGTAGGAGATCAATTAGTTATTGTATAAAAAACAGGCTCACGAAAAAATATTTAAGAAAAAAAATAATTTAAAAAAAATATATTTATTAATCATATAGAATGAAAGTAAACGAAAGAGAAAATGAAAGAGAAAAAAACAACAGTGGTTTTGTAGTTAAATTTTTAGATATTGATACAAATAAGATTACTTTTGGAACTCCAAAGAAAAATAATTATAATGGCACTCAAATACCAATTTTATATGATGGATATACTATGTATATTCAATATGAAGGTAATTCACCATTTGGTGCGCAAGAAAATGTTGATAAAGATGGTAATTATCTTGGAACAAGTATTCAAATAAATTTAGAGGGGAATTATCTAGAAAAAGCAAAAGAATTAGATCAGTTTTTTATTGACACTTTTTATAAAAAGAAATGGGGATTAGCAAAAAATATTCCTAAAACTAATATCGAGGGTTATGATGAACATGGTCAAGGTGGATTATGGAAAAGAATTTGTAAAAAGCCTTATAAAGTAGATGAAGAGACAAAAGAGAGAGAATATCTAGATTATCCATCTAAGATGGAATTTTCACTACTATATAAAAAAGATAAACTTCAGACTACTTTTTTTGATTGGGATGGTAATAAAAAAGATAATTATGAAGATGTGATATCAAGAACTCATGTTAAGTTTATCGCTGGATGGTTTTCATTATGTAGAGGTACATTTGGATTAACTCTTAAACCAAAATTAATGCAAGTTAGATATAAACCAGAAGAAAACAGATTTAGTCAATGTTGTCTTATGGATGATAGTGATGATGAGGAAAGAGAGAGCAGAGATAATACTGAAAAAATTATTTCATTACATCCAGAGAATTGTTTTGATTTTAGCGATTAGAAAAAACAAAAACAAAAAATATTATTTATGAGTTAAAAAAATTTAATTCATAAATAATATAATGTCAAAAAAATTAGTCCAAATTAACGTTAATCTTTCAAAAGGTCAAATTGAAAAACTTAAAAGAGCTTATAAAAATAGTGAAGAAATAGGTATTAGATTAAAAAATAAAGATTTAACTGGTAGTCATACTCTACTTGTTTCAAATAATATGGCTTATAGAGTAGAAAAAGCTAGAAAAAATGGAACTGGTGCTCTTGTTAAAATTCCAAAGACTAATATTAGAAAACAAACTGGGTATGGTATTGCAAGTAGTATATTACCAGTATTGAGAAATTATGGACCTATGCTTGCTAAAACTGCTGGTTTATCAGCTCTTGCTGGTGGTGTAAGTGAAGGTGTTAGACAGATTGTAAAAAAAATAACTGGTGGTCAAATATTTAGAGTACCAAATGGTGAGCTACATAAACTTGCAATTATGAGTGAATTGCTTACTAAACCACAGATTAGAGATTTAGCTGATGCTTATAATAATAATATGGATTTAATGTTTAAAATTAATAAAAAGCAAGTGGGTAATGGTATAGGTACTATTTTAGCAAGTATTGGAATACCAATGCTTATAAGTGCATTAAAAGGAGGAGCAATTATGCCAATGAGTGTAGCAAGAGCTGAATATCCAATGAGACCACCTCCATTCTTTGGCACATGGGGTGAGGGAGGACCAAGAGTGGGTAAACCACCTTCAAAAGGAGGTGGTAAAAAAAAAAAGAACTTGGCAAAAGAAGCAGCTTATTATTATTAAACAAACAAAAACTAAAATTTAAAAAGACAGTTCCATTAAGTAATTACGATCTTTTAGATTGGTGTAAATATTTAGGTATTCCTATTAGAGATGTATTAAGTAGAGATGTAACTATACCTCATAATCATAAATTAGCTATATTTATCTATAATTTAGAACCACATTATATGGATGGATCACATTGGGTTGCAACTTATGTTAGAGATGGAGTTATTAATTATTTTGATAGTTTTGGAATGCCACCTTTTCAAGAAATAGTTAATCATGCTAAGATGAAAAATTTAACTCTTTTACATCAAAACATGCAGATTCAAAACTTATATACCACAACTTGTGGTTACTTTTGCCTATACTTCTTATATGAAATGCATAATGGCACAGATTATTGGGATCTGCTAAGTGTTTTCAAAAGGGATACAAATTATAATGAAAAATTTATAGAGCAATACTTCCGTCTCTTTTCATAGTTTTTGCAAATTTTACATACTTCTCTTCTAGTTTTCTTTCTCTATCTTTTATTTTAACCTCTCCTTCCGTTTTTTCCTTTTGTAATTCTCTTGCTCTAGTTATTAATCTATCTCTTGCTTTACTTAAATCTTTTTTTACTGATTCTTTATGTTCTTTTGCATTCTTTTTATCTTTTCTATTACATAATGATCTAAAAAGGTTTTTGTATCTTTTATAAACACTTTTTACCTCTAGATATAAGATCTCTAGTGAATAAATATCATTTATTAATTCATTAACGTCCATATATAAATAGAATTTAAAAATTTTTAATATAAGTGCTGGTACTTAAATAAAATTATAATTTAATATTATATATGAAATCTTATTGTGTAAAACAAAAAAAACAAACTGAGTGTGTTCCTGGTAGTGAGGTTAGAGTTGTTACTAGTAATGGTAGAAATGCTATGAAGTGTAAATGTGCTGAGTGTGGCATTACAAAGTTTAGATTTGTTAAAGGAAGTGCTACTCCTTCTAAACCTAGAGTACCTAAAGTAGCTAAACCAGCAACTGGAGTAAAAAGGAGAAGAGGTAGACCAAAAAAAGGTAAAGGACTATTATTAGGTCCAAACAGCCCTTTTAACAGTATTCCACTTGTAGGGGCAATTTTATAATTTAAAAGATTTTTATATTTAATATTATAGGGAAATGGAAATATATTGTGTTAAACAGAGAAAACATACTGGTAATGTACCTCAGTCAGAACAATATTTTATATCTAATAATAATAGACATGCAGTAAAAGTAAAATGTGATGAATGTGGTATTAATAAGGTTAAGTTCCTATCTAATAATGAAGTAAATGGTTTAAGACAAATGTATGGATCTGGTTTTGGTGAGTTGTTTACAAAAGGTTTAGCATCTGGTGCTAAAGGATTATTTAACTTAGGAAGAAAAGGAGCTGCTAATGTAATTAAATCTGACATGGCTAAAGATAAATTAAAACAAATAGGTCAAAAGTATTTGAATGATGCTATTGATTCAATAACTAATGAAGCTGCTGATAAAATAGAGGGAAAAGGAGTAGATATTCATAAAGCTATTGGTAAACTTCCAAAACCAAAAGGTGGTTGGACTCTTCCGGGGCATAAGTATACTGGCCCATATAATGATTTAAATAAACAAGTTAAATTTGATAAAAATACAGGTCAAATATTAGAGATATATGATAAGCCAACTGGCACAGCAGATGCTATTGCAATGCAACATGATGTTGACTATACAGTATGTGGTGATGATAAAGCTTGTAAACATAAAGCTGATAGTAAAATGGTTAAAGCTCTTGATGCAATTCCTTGGAAAGAGAGACAATGGGGTCATTGGTTAGCTAGAAATATGATTGATAAAAAAAGAAAGTTAGGTTTAGGCGCTCATGATAAAAAAAAAACGCCCAAAATTTAAGGTGGCAAGAAAAATTGGCTGATGAGTTACATAAACCTATAAGACGTAATTTTAATAAGAGAAGAGTTATTGTTCATAATGTTGACCAAATTTGGTGTTCTGATTTAGTTGATATGCAAAAGATTAGTAAATGGAATAAAGGTTTTAAATATCTTCTTATGGTCTTAGACCTTTTTAGTAAATATGGGTGGATTGTACCTTTAAAGAGTAAAACCGGGTTAGAAGTATCTAAAGCATTCGAAACCATTTTACGTAAGCATAAGCCAAAAAAGTTATGGGTTGATAAAGGCAAAGAGTATTA
>JAEMPF020006046.1:0-14040 GCA_022496165.2 Catalaphyllia jardinei | reverse complement strand
TATTCAAGTTGAGTTTGTATAATCTTCCCCTAGCCCGGCGGCCTCCATGTCAAAGTTGTTTTTAAAACCACATAGTGTACCTGCTGCAACTAATAGAAACCCCTTACGTTGATTGGGTGAGATTGTCACTATCATTAACATAGGACATGTTGTCAAACACAATGTTCGCCTACAGGTTTTCCAAAACCTGAATTTTCCAGCCATTTTAGGTATGGACACTGTACAAAAGTTTGGCTCCTTCGGCATTGACTGGACACATCTTACACTTACCCTTGGTGACGCCAAGTTGCTTTTAGACAAACGCTGTCATGGATCTGTTGTTGTTTTCTTCATATTGGACCATGTCATTCCACCCCGTTTACAGTGCTTTGCATACTGGCTCAGCAAATTATGGACCAGACAACCAGGATGCTCTGTTTTCTCCCTTCTTGGATAAAATGGCCCGACTGGACATTCTTGTGGGTGCGGGAGTGGTCGCACCAGGTTCCCAGAACCAGATCCCAGTGACAGTGATGAACAACAGCGAGCTACCTGTCAAACTGTTTGCAGGTACTAGAATTGGAGCACTCTCTCCAGTAAGGGAAAACCCAGATTTCTATACAGAAACAGCCAACCTACCACCCCCACCAAAAGTACCAAAACAGGGATCAGCGGCCGTAAATCTGGACTCATGTGAGGTGACAGATTTCAATACAGTAACAGCCAACCTACCACCCCAACCAAAAAGTACCAAAACAGGGACCAGCGGCCCTAAATCTGGACTCATGTGAGGAGACGTCAGAAAATCAAGAGCTCAAATAACTGTTGGATGAGTATAGAGATGTCTTTGCAAACAATGATTCAGAAGTTGGCCAAACCCACAGAACTCAGTTTCCAATCAATACCTCGACCCAGGTGCCTGTTGCTATTAAGCTTCGGAGAACTCTCTTCTCCCTACGTTCTGAGGTTAATCAGCAAATCAAAAATATGGAACACCGGGGTATCATTGAGCCCTCCAATTCTTCCTACTCTGCACCTATTTTGCTTGTGCCTAAAGCAGGTGGCTCGTACCGTTACTGTACCGACTTCCGTGCTCTGAATGATGCTACCATCCTCTGCCTTCTGTTCGTAAATGGTTGGATTCTCTTCATGGGTCCAATCTTTTCACTACTGTACACCTGTACAGTGGGTATTTGCAGATCCCCATTGCTAAGGAACATCACCACAAGACAGCATTCTCGACTGAATCTGGTCATTGGCAGTTTTGCGTCATGCCCTTCGGTGTTAAAGATGCCCCAGCTGTCTTTGCACGCGTCATGGCAGATATTATTAATGGCTTGCAGTGGAAAGGAAGCTTTGGAACGACTACGTGGAGCTGGTTTGACTGTAAAGTCAGGCAAGGTGTCCTAATGTCAAAGAAAACTCCTATTCCTGGGCCATCAAATCTCAGCCAACGGGATCGAACCTGACCTCGCCAAATTAAGTGTTATTCGCAATTGGTCTCGCCCCCAGAATACCAAAGAACTTCGAGGATTCCTTGGTCTCTGCAACTGCAATGCTGATTTCATACCTAACCCCCAACAGCGTGCTCGCGTCCTTAACCAGCTGATGGGGAAATCAAAATTCATCTGGTCTTTGGAAAGGGAGGCGGCCTTCAACGACTTGAAGTTTGCACTAACTTCCAGCGATGTCCTCCTTCAGTTCCCCGATATGTCGAAGCCTTTCGAACTGAGCACAGATGCCTCTGACACTGGCTGTATCTTATCCCAGCGAGACGGATTGGGACGAGACCAGCCCGTCTTGTTTGCATCAAAGTCATTGACTGACAATGAATTAAACTGGCGCACGCGCGATAAAGAAGCCTATGCCTTCATCTTTGCTCTGAGGACATCTCGGCCATACCTTTTAGGGCGTCGTTTCACCTGGCACACAGATCACATGGGCCTTCAGTGGTTCAGAAATGCACGTATCCCTCGAGGCCGCTATGCCCGCTATGCGCTGTCCTGTACACCAAACGTTCACTCATTGTTCTGTGATGGCCAGTTAAGCCTCCAAGAGTTCCAAACCTGCCAACAATCTGGCCCTGTGTTAGGAATCCTCATCCGTGACTTGCAAGACGCTGCGGTGCGTGGATGGTCAAGTAAACGTGATTTCCTTACTCTTGAAAAAGATGATAGCCTGCTATACATTCATTACAAAGTTGGCAAGCATCAGGTTAACCAGCTTATGGTCCCGGCAGTCCTTATACCAGCCGTTTTAAACCTTAAGCATGACCATGCTGGCCACATGGTTGCTGAGAAAACCACCCGTTTAATTCGCCGTGAATACTTCTAGTTGAGTATGGTCCACGATATCAAAGAGTACTGTAAGTCATGTCTTGCTTGTGCTCGCAGTCACCCAGCCCCCTCCCGGCCTTCTGAAACCTTTACAGTTATATTAAGGCCACAAGTGCCTTGGCAAGAAATCGCAATGGATATCAAGATTCCCTTTGGAAAGAAATCCATCAATAACGATAATCGCAATGTTTTAGTTGTAGCGGACTCGCTTACTCGTGCAGCAGAAATGGTACCCATTCCCGACAAATCAGCCAAAACTGTAGCCAGTGCTCTCATACGGGATGTTTACTGTCGACGTGGTATCCCTGAGTCAATATTGACAGACCGTGGCTGCGAATTTGACAATCAAACTCTAAGTACGATTGCCCACGAACTCGGCATTGACCAGAAGCGTATCTCGGCTCTACATCCCCAGGCCAAGTAATCGTTGAGAGACTAAACCGAACCATTGGAGAAATATTGCGGAAAACAACAGACCAATGTGGTGATAACTGGGATTTAGAGATTCCCTTTGTCAAGTTTCACTACATGTATCACGACCATAGTGCCACTGGTTAGTCACCATTTTACCTGTCTTATGGCTATCACCCTCGCACACCCCGACTGGTTCTTGCACCAACTGCCACAATGCGTCAGCAAACAGCCCAGCGCGTCTCAAAATAGCACTTTCTGTAGCTGTCACTCGTAACTTACAAACAAAGCAAAAGAGAGTTGCTGGAGTTCCTCAGGAGCCAAGTACTCTCCATGTTGGGTACTCCACGGAAACACTTGCTACGCAGGCTAAACCATTCAGCATTTGTTGTTTGGACAAGCTGGCACGTAACTCTTTTTGGCATGAAACCCTGAAAGTCAAAAACCCTAGGTTATATCATCCTATTATTGTGACTCAACATTTGTTTCCTTGTTTTCTTTAGGTCGTCCATAGTTTTGGAATGACCGCTGTGGCTGATTTAGAGTTTCCCTTGATGGACGAAAACCTGGAGATAGCAAAGATCAACGAGATACTGAAGGATAAGAATAAAAGACATTTCTCTACCTACTGCGTCGCCAGTGGAAGAAACTACGCCAGACTGTGCGACGGAGATTACCAGAAAACCGCGGAACATATTAAAAAAGTGCCTGGTAAAATAAGTGACGACCAAGTGACTCTGTACCCCGACCACGTTAAGGCACTCTGTGACGGTGCATTCTATCCGCAGTTGATGTAGATGGCAGATGGCTACATGGATGGTCACAACGGATCACGCCGCCGGCAAACTTGGAGAAGATGATGAGGGTCTTCTGGAGGAACGGCTTTCAGATTCATGTGCACACCAATGACGATCTTGGCATGAAAACCCTGCTGGACATAGTGGAGACACTGATGAACGAGTCCCCGAGAGAAAAACACCGAACCACAGTCGAGCATGCAGGCTTCTTCACTGAGGAGCAAGCTGATCGGATTGCGAAGCTGGGTCTGCTGGTTTCTGCAGCCCCTTACTACTTCTACACACTGGCTGATAGCTACAGCGAACGGGGTCTGGGGACGAGGCGAACTCGCGCCATGGTACCTATGAAATGGCTGTTTGATCGAGGCGTGCCCCCAGCGTTCCATTCCGACCTCACCATGGCTCCTACACAGCCGCTTCTTCTGGCCTGGAGTGCTATAAACCGAGTGACAGCAGAGGCCAACTGCTACAGAGAAGACCTGAAGAACACGCCCTATCAATTGCAAGGTATGGAAGCTATCACCAAGAACGCCGCTATAATCATGGGCACTGATGACATCATGGGCACTATTGAAGGTGGGAAGCTGGCTAACCTCACCTTACTGGAGCAGAATCCACTTGCTGTGGAGGAAATTCCTATCAAGGATATCAAAATCTTTGCTTCGGTTTACAAAGGAAAAATGTACAAGATTGAATAGAACTTTGTTTCCAAAACCAAGCTTCTTCCAAGGACTCCTTTCCTACACGGAACGTACTCCTTTCAAGTTTTTGCCATAATTTGTAATCCCATGCAGTTTCCAATTTAAATGAGTCCTAGCTCGGCTTTAGGGTTTTTCAAGTAGATGACAGCTTTTTGTTCAAGCAGTCGTTTTTCACAAAAAGTGCATTGCCTTTACAGTGCAGCCAAATAAAATAATTGATCGAGCATTTAAGTTATTGTTCAGTGTTGTTTTCTGCTGGTAAACCTCGGGCTTCTTTCCACAATGGATGATCTATGGCCTCATCAAAGAAACGTTTTTATTCTTTGTTGTTTGGTTTGCAGATTTTTGGGGGAGGGGGCGTGCGGGAAAAGCGCTTACTGGAACCAAAGAAGACCACCTTCTGCGGAAGTCATTGTTTTACTACGTTTGTACCAAAGTTTGTAGGTCGAATTCTCGAGTCCACCAAGGTCACTTGTTTTATTTCCACGCTTTGATGATTCTTGAAGTCGTATCTCCATTCATTTCTGCGTAAGAATGATTGTTGGTGCAAACAGACCTGACTTTCGTCATGGTATGAGGAAAAGGGATGTCATAATTTGGTGTCCTAATTCTCGGTGTGACAACAGCTAAATTTCCCAGGAAAACTGTAACTCTACTTTGTTAGTGGTAAAACCAAATCAAAATCCCAGAAATGTATGCCCAAATAGTTGAACTTTTCATACGAAACAGACTTATCTGGGAAGATCGAAGGGCCTCTGCTTGCAGTGAAGTATTATCAGAAAACAAAATTTTTTTAACGGGTAAGAGAGCGATCCACCCCCGACATTTCCAGTTCACTCCGTATGGATCTCTCTACATTTAGGTGGGTAAGCTGCAAGCTAAGTGTTGTCGCTTCAAACATTAACGTCTTGATTTTTCTTTTAATCTGAAAAGCCCAGATCAATAAACCAAATGGAAATCGGAGAAAACGTCCGACTCGTCTTTCCCAGAGATATGTAAACTTAAATCTTTGCTGCTTAGTTGGCTTTGGCGCTCAGTTTCTACTCAGCTTATCAAATTCCATACATGCTATTCGGATTTCTTCTGCACCAGTACAATAGAAATAAGACGTTTAAAAAAAAACGAAGCGATGTTCGATATTAGAAGAAATGTTTCGGATCATCATATCAAGGATGTTCACAATGATTATGTGACTTAGTCACTGAACCGGCACACTAGAATTTCCTGTTTTCATAGCGTGGAAGGGCATAAAATGCTCGAGATATGCCGATCGAAATATGTTTATTTTTGGAACAGGCCATCTGTTTTTGGCTCATTTGAAGGTACCTCTAAAATATTAAATTTTCTTTAAGGAGAGAAATGTTGTATTTAACAATACTATGAATATAAATTACCAGTGAGAATCATGTCTCCTTAGAGTAAAAAAAAATTGCAGACTTTCGCTCCCAGGATGACGTCACTGACGCCATTGAACCCATTCTCCCAAATATATAACTCGGCCGTAAAACAAATCGGCGTCGTTTCCGGAAGTAATTTGGATATTTCACCGGGGTAAAAAAAATCGAAGATTTAATCGAATCCATAACATTTTTACAGTTGTGTTTTTAATTTTAAGAAGAATCATTTTAGGTGAAAAAAAAAATTTGCGGTTAGTGCATTTTAAAACCGCTGTAACAAAACACCATAGATACATATATTTACTAATTACGTTTATCGCTCTCGAACATTGAGCTTGAGGCGTCTGTAATTGACAGCACGATTTCATGACAAAACATTTGTACAACGACAGCCTAACAAAACATTTGTACAACGAGTCGGAGAAATTTAGCGCTACTCGAGTCTCTTAACTCCGGTGGCCCACAAGGATCACGGGAAAAGTATAAAGTTAATACTGCACAATTGAAAAAATAGCGCCAACGTTAACTTTAGTTTAGTGGCTTAAGTTTTAGGTAAGCAAACTAGCCCAAAATGAACATCGGGAAGATGTTGTCCCCGCCAGGAAAACTATTTTTTTAACATAGTGTTTGATTTTGTTGGGCTGTATACGGGAGATCCCTGTGAAGGTTTGTGGGGTTTGCCCCCACAGACAAAAAATCCTAGGTACGGCCCTGGCCACGGTAAAAGTTTGTGAACGCCGCGGCAAAAGGTTGTTGCGAAAGCTACGTTAAAGTTTGTGAACGCCACGGTAAAAGTGTTTGAGAGCCACGTTAAAAATGTGTGAATGTCACGTTAAAAGTTTGTGAACGCCACGGTAAAAGTTTGTGAGAGCCACGGTAAAAATCTGTGAATGCCACGGCAAAAATCTGTGAAAATCACGACAAAAAGTTTGTTAAAGTTAATTTTAGAGGGGCGAAGGAACTCTCCTGCCAGTTTTCTGCCGAGAAGTGGTCAAGTACATTCTCCCACCATTTTCTCTGCACTTGTGCATTATATTATGGCTAACAGAGACAACAGAGACCAAGGAATTTATTGCCTTAACCTTTTTCAAGATCATGCAGCCTTAAATTATCAAAAAAAAAATTCACTGTACGTGGTTCTTTAGAAACGAGATTATCGTGAGTATAGGTTAAAAATGTGCTTCAATGTTCACAGTCAGTGTTTACCAGTCGTGGATGTAAATAGCGATACAAACAAACTGGAAGTATTGAGGGACAGCACTTTGCTGTTTAGTTGCTGTTCATTGTCGTGCAATCAGTCAAATTTGCAAGACATTAAAAAAGTTTTAAAATAACAATACATTTATATAGAAGCTGTGGTGTAATCTAATTTCCTTTTGGCACGGTTGCAAGGCTACGCATGTGGTTGATAAGTCAAGTGTAACTTTAACTTCAATATATTGGGTGAGTTTAGATGAATATTGTGACAATATGTGTGACATTATGTTGCAATACTGCTGAGTTAGAGTGCGGGTTCACAAGCAATGTAGTTTTCCTGTGGTCAATGCGGTCCACATGGCCGACATTAAAGTTGAGTTGAGTTTGTACTGTTCTTGTCGTTCCTTGAAGTCATAAGGATCATCACATGGTGTCAGAAGTGGGATGGTTGGATTTTAGTGTTATTTGTGGAATATTTCCCTCGTGGCTTCACTGGTTTGTTGCTGTTCACGCAAATCGGACCCACGTTGTCAGTAATGGTGAACGTCAATTTTCCCGCCACCGGAGCCTTTGCAGCTTTCGATAAGAAATTCCTCGCAAAATTGGAAACGGTTTAAACAAAAGTGGAGCAATTACGAACTAGCTACTGGGGTAACTGATAAAGATGATGCAATCCGACTAGCCACCTTTTTTACTGTGATCGGAGACAAAGCTTTGGATATTTCCAACACCTTCACGTGGGACAGCGAGGAGGACAAAGTAAAAATCGACAAAGTTTTGGAAGGGAAGTTTTGCGAAACCCGGAAGAACACTGTCTATGAAAGGTCCTTATTCTTTTCTGGAGGTCAGAAAAGTGGTGAGTCTATTGACAAGTATGCTACGGTCTTACAAAACATGGCTGAAAATTGTGAATTTCGAGATTTGAAAGATTCATTGATCAGTGATCGCATTGTCCTGGGAGTTATTAATAATCATGTGAGAGCGTCTGTTATGAGTCCCGGACTTGACTCTTGAGAAAGCTTTGGAAATTTCTGGAGCTGCTGGGGCAACTCAACGTCAGTTTGAGCAAATGCAAAATATTCCGGAAATCAACGAGTTGAGAAGCAAGAATGAAAGAACTCAAAGGAGAAATCTGAAGGAAAGGCACCGGCGAATGGCGGTGAGCATATAGATTGCAAATTCTGTGGTAGGAGACATGTAAGAGATAGGATGAAGTGCCCTGCATATGGCCAGCGGTGCAACAGATGCGGGAAAAATGATCATTTTGCAGTGACGTTTCCAGCAGGTGAGAGGCCGAGTGAGAAGTCCTGTGCGGGCCAGAAGTTCAAGAATATACTATTAAATGCTGTTACACACAATGCTGTTGAAAACACGAAGTCTTATCCTAAACAATTGTTTGCAACCGTGCGTATAAACAACTCTAAAGATGTGACCTTTCAAGTTGATTGTGGTGCAACCTGCAACCTCCCTCCTCGGATGGAATTTTGAAGTACTTTGGAAGATCATAGATTTTTATTTGAAGTAAACTTCTGCAACACTCAAGATGCATAATGGATCTCCTATTTATCCACTTGGAAAGTGCACTTGCAGATGTACCAAAGGTGAAATAAGCAAAGATGTTGATTTCGTTGTTGTTGATAAGGATGTCAGGCCATTGTTAAGTGGTCAAATATGTCAGGAACTGAACTTTATCAAGGTGATGGTGTCTGACAGTACTTGCCCTGAAAGCCGAACGGCTGGAAAACTGCTCCAACCCAAAATCGTCGAAGGTGCTGAGGAGAAGTTAAAAGAAAGAAAGCCGAATTAAGAATACTATTACAACAAAGGGACAAGGGAATTAGTTGACCTGCAATCAGGTGAGACCGTACGCATGAGGCCATTACCAACTGACAGAATAAACTTATGAAAAAGAGCAACTGTAATAAAGCAAGCTGCACCTCGTTCTTATGAAGTTGATCTACAAGGCAAAGTGTATAGAAGAAACCGAAGGCACCTGGTAAAGAAAAGAGAATCATCACCACCGAAGTTCGAACCAGACATATCCTTACCTACTGAAGAGATGCAGCCACCAACCTCAGAGGAGGCTCGCAATAGCTGCAAACTGCTTGAGCAAGCCCAAGGCTCTCTCCACGTGCCGTCTGTAAGCTTACAGGCAACACCTGTGATGTTGTGTACCAGATCTGGAAGAACTGTTTGTTTGCCGAAACGCTTTCCGGACTATGTTTAGGTTTCAAGACATATTAAGATGTTTCTAACTGTGTTTGTATCTTATAATTTATCGAGTCTTTTGTTGCTTATTTTTGAAGGGAGGAAAGATGTGACAACATGCGTGACATTATGTTGCAATACTGCTGAGTTATAGAATGCGGGTTCACAAGCAATGTAGTTTTCTTGCGGTCAATGCGGTCCACGTGGTCGACATTGAAGTCGAGTTGAGTTTGTACTGTTCTATGCGTTCCTTGAAGTTATAAGTATTATCACGAATCATTTGTTATAAGTATACTCGAATCATTTGTTAATATCTTAACTCTGGGCCGGTCCTTCTGGTTTTGCTTATGACCTCAACACAGCAGGAAAGGGTGTAGATTATCCATTGACAACAAATTTGAATTTTTCAAGTTCATGTGCAGTGTTCAAGAACTAAGTTATATGCTTGCTTGAAACAGAGATTCGTATTTTACCAGTACTTTAACCCACTGGATGGGATACATTTGATTTCTGACAATTTTGTTGTAGTATGAGCTGTCAAATGTGTTATAATAATTGTAAAGTAATACTACCTTTGTAGATTTTGTGGTGCCCGTGCAGAGAAAAAAAAAGCAAGATTCTGTTAGAAATGCAATAACGATCAGTCAAAAAATGGTCCTCCATCTGGAGTGAAAAATCCAATAAAGTATGTAGCTCATGATCAAGTCAGGTTACTTCTTTTGGAAGACCACAAACCCAGAAAAGAAACGCAATGTCATTTGCAATCTATGTAACTGCCAAATCATCTGAAAAGTCTGAGAAGCAGACATCTGAATTTCGCTCCAAGACAAAAAGCACCCAAGAAAGGTGACAACATGGAAGTAACAATAAATATTGTTTTAAAACGTTTTTATGATGAAGACCTTAAGACAGTCCGTAGGAAGCACCTACCTATAACTGTCCCTGCAAATGCAGCAGATGCAACTATTCTTGAAAAAGCAGTTGCCAAGTGGAAGGCATCTGACAGGCGATTTGAGACAACCAAAGAGTTTTTTTAGCCTACGAAAAACACATGCACTGTTTATGCCAGGTAGTACAGAATTTTAAAGTAGTAATTAGGCCCCACATAGATAATTCTGTATTATTTATGTGTGATGTAATTTCAGTTCATATGCTGGGCTGTGCTTAACAATAATTCTATTGATTGGTGTGCAGATTTTTTGGGGAGGACAATACTCTTCCAAAAACTAATGTGCACATAAATCAGTTCCAGAATCTTGCTGTAATGAACATCATTTAATTAACTACAGTAGAATCTTACCGACTGAGTTGAATCCTGATATTAGACAGGTAAGATCCTACAATTTCATGGGAAATTCAGCAATATCCCATATGGGATTTCTGTATCAGTATAAGAATAACTGTTACGTGGGCTAAGAAATACAGTTTTGTTTATATGTCCTTTTGGTTTACATTCAAGTAATGAACAATGAACAATCGATTAATTCTTCTGTCTTGTTAATAATTTGCTTCTTTAAACCAACTACCTCACTTGAAAATGTGTGGTATTGTTTATGACAATGGTGTTTTTGATCACGGTGAAGTTTCAACTGTTCATCATATCTTGGAGTGGACAAAAGACTAACACACTAGTATTGTCTTGTATTTGCAGACACAGTTTCGTCATGGTTCGCCTTGATACTTAAGCATCTGAATTTTTCTTTCGTAATGTTTTCTTTTTATCAGGCCAACCAAAGGATTTTTTTCTTTGAAGCATTACAAAACAGAAGTCGGAAAGGAGTACAAGCATTTAGTGTTTACCTGTGCGACACAGGTAACTTTTCTGCCTATGAGAAGTATCTTCAGGAGCCTGTCAAAACATCAGAGGGCCCATCCGAGGATGGCTGTCATTCTACTGAAGAGAAGTTTCCTTCCACGAATGGGCAAATAGCGTTGGATGAGGCCATAGCTCGAACATTGCAGGAAGATTTGAATCCCTGCAACTCAAAGGAAGTTATTGATGTTCCCTTAAGCTAGTCTGGAAAGCCAAGCAAAAATGATTCCAAATAGTAACTATGCACCCATAAACAACTCAGTACAAAGATGCAGTCCACGAGTTGGCATCCCAAGAAAAACATTATAAGCATTTTTTCATTGCAACAGGAAGAAAAGTTCCATTCGCCAGAATTATTAGTGGCAAAGACAAGCTTCCAAGTCCCACACGACAAATACATTGAGTGTCCACTACAGTGGGGAAAGTGGCCATGACAATGGAGTCATCGCCCTAGCCTGAATTTTTAGAACAATGCACTGCTGATATGGCAGAAAGCATGTTTCCAGATGGAGCCCCAATGGACCCCTCCTTTCTTGTGCAAAACGGTAGTTTTTGAACATGTGGAGAAATTGTTGTAGTCTCACTTGCTCAGACATGATGAATATTAAAGAAAATCTGACATTTAATTGAGGAAAAGCAGCGCTTGCAGAGGTCAAATCTAATTGTCAAAAGCACACAGATGTTATCATTAATGATGGATACACAGGTACTATCAAAGAGGAGAATTTGGAAGACATTGTCAGGTCTTTACAAGTGAGCTTTCAATCCCCTTAGATGTCTCTACAAGAAAGAATTCATGCTCGGTTCGAGTAGTTATGGGCTGGATTAAATGATTATCCAGAATCCACTTTTCTGTCAGCCTCTTTTTGTTGCTGGGGATCTCAATCAAGACGTTACTCCTGATGCTTACCATCTCTTCTCACTTCTGGAACCTTATTATTCGTGGGAAGGCACATCAATACGATCCTTTGAGGAGGACATCATGGACGTCTTTCAAGATATTCTCAACGACTGTGAAACGGAAATTGTGGTAGGTCATCTGGTACCCATTGCATGCAACTATAAAGAGGAAGAGGGGAATGCAGACGATGACGAGGTTATGAATCAATATGAAAGTTCGGTTTTTGAGAGTCCTAGTGTCGGTGTACCAGGGATCATGGGCTGGCTGACGGGGCCGATTTCAGGACAACGGTTTAAAATACCGGTTTATTTTGACCATGACTGTTTAAACAATAAGCGAGGGCACTCTGTTTTCCTGTTGTTAGTGCCTGTGCAAAGTCCATAACATTTCCAGTTCAGCATTTACATAATGTAGAATCATTCAGAGAGCTCTTTAATTTGGCTTGCTGCAAAAGTCAGGCTTTTGCAGGTCATGAACTAATAAATGGCCAGACTGTGGGTGACCATTGCCCATCACCTGGAAAGAAAAAAAAAGACAAACCATGGGACTGAACAAAGGAAAATAACTTTTATGCATTGTTTACACGGGCTGAAAAATTGGGGGTCGGTCACCCAACTGCGTTACAGTTGTCTTTTATTTCCCTGTAGTTTGAATGAAACTATATGGTTACAGTCAACTCTCCGCTAACGGACACTCTCGTAAGCGGACAGCTCTACTTACGGACGGCTTTTTAAATCCCCGTTTTTACCTCCCAGTCAAACTTTCTATTTACACATTCCCGTAAACGGACACTCTCTCGTATGCGGACGTGGACACTTTTGAAAATGAAAATTGGATTTTTCTTTTGTTTACGCTCTCTCGTAAGCGGACACACCATGTACGTAATTGACTCTTGGCAATGAAATTTGTCTTTAATTTGCAATAAATCAACAAAAATATGACCTTTAACAGAGCAACAGAACAGCGGGGATCGCTTTTTACAAATTTTAATTTGTCCGCGGCAAAGCAAGCTGTCCGTTCGTTTGACATTAACAAGAGTCCGACGAAACATTTGTAGTGTCACGTTAATTATGGCCTAGCCTGTTCACGGACGTTTTTTTTTCCTAAGATATTGGCGCTCGCCAATATCTTACGAAAAAAATAAACGTCTGTGAAGGGGCTAGTTATGTCCACGTTCGTCATGGTCTACTTTACTTCTTGTTTCTGTTTTCAATCACTGATTGTACCAAACACTGTATCCCAGATAATCAAGCTTGGACTTGAGCCACGATAAAGATGTTTCAACATCACCATAAAAAACGTATTTACAAGGAATTTCAATGCCGTACCCAGCTCCCCTGTTGACAGGTTTACCCGTTATGATGGCTTTCCCTTTGTTTGTTCCGCGCTTTAAAAACTTGGTGACAAATTCAGCCATCCTCAAAGGAATGTGACCAAGTATCTCATCGAATCCAGACACTGTGTTAGCGTGTTCCTTGGCTGTGGTTTCAAGACTGCAATCTTCTAAATTAGGCCTTACTACAGCAACCGCATTCACGTCCTTGATGTTCTTTGGCTCGCGTTTAAGGGCCCTTTCCTCATTTAGTTGTGGATCCCAGCCAGCCGCATCTTTGTATACATGATAACCGCGAATGTAGGACTCAACCATTACGTACGATTCTGTCATCCTGTTTGCCATCGCTTTATACAGCTACAGTCAAGAGATTACAGCAAAATGGGGTCCGTAATGCGAGGTCTTACTTTTGAATACAGTACAGTAAAAGCTCTTTTCACAGCGTGTGTTTACTGTTGTTGCTTGTCATCGGGTTCTTTTTCAATGAAAGTAAATTTAGTGTTTGTACGTGTGTGGGCAGCTCATTTTAATTTCCTAAAATCTTGACGTCGGTACTTTTAGCCTGTTAAACTGTCGGTAAGAGGTGTGAAAATTTTCCAGAACTCTTACAGAAAGCTAACATCATTTAAAAATACGAGTGCAGTATCAATTCTACCATAAAAATTCGTTTGCTTTATCGTGTTGATTGAAATACAGTATCTCTATTACTGTAGTTTGTAGTCGTGGATACTAACTGTATACAGTACACTGCTTCGTGTCATTTTGACAGATTACAATATAATCCCGTAATTCGCGTGTCAATCAGTGTGATTTTCTGCCATATTCAGTACATTGGCGAGTTTATACACGTGTAGGTTGCTGTGAATATGTCGTGCTGCAGTAACTGCGCGAAAGTTACAAAATATATTTGTTTAACGTGCTGGTCCAACAAACCAAACAGGCAATCCAACTAGTTTACGCAAATCGT
>JAEMPF020006045.1:5000-14041 GCA_022496165.2 Catalaphyllia jardinei | reverse complement strand
CCTGCCCCTCCCCGAGGGAGCGCAGACTTGGTCCCGGCCTTGTGTTTGTTTATTTATTTAAATAATGGACAGCACGACATGTTTTTGCCGCAGTAATTTACTTTGCGGCTTTTTTACTGTTTTTTGTTACTTTCGTTGTTTTATGTTTCTGAGGGCGTTAAGAGCTTGTGTTCCTGAGTTGCTTTATTAGCTCTTTTGCCCTCTTATCAGGGGAAAGATTTTTTGGGTCTTAGTAAAGTTATGTGTTTTAATTCACGGCTTAAAAAAATTTATTTTGTTGAAAGCGGTTTGTGTTGAAAGCTATCGTACATTTTTTTATTGGTTAAGTACTCTCGTAAAGGCGAAAGTGTTTTTTTTTTTAAAAATAACTGAACTTTTTGTCTGACGTGATGCATCTTTTGTTTAAGACTTATTTTCAACTGGTTGAATTTCATTTTTAAAGCGCAACAATTATTTTCTTGCCTCATTTTGTCATCTTTGCGTGCCTGTCCACTTCATTCAGCGTCAGGATTGGGTATCTTGTTTAACTGATACAGGATGTATAGTGAGCGTTTCATTTTCATAAAGCTGTGTAGAAACTGAAAAATTACAAAGCAAATTTGAATGAGATACTTTCGAGTGGCTCTTGCATAACTTACAAAATGTAAAATAGTTTAATAGCCCTAGTTATTCATCATGCCTGCAAGCACGTTTACAATACTTTTTAAATTAGCACTTTTTAAATTAGCACGACGCATGATGAAAACACCTTTATATAGAAATCAGCTATTCGGGTCTTCCGAGTTGGATGTATGGCCGTCAACATTTCGGTGCCACTCAATCACAAAGTCCGGTACTCTACATTTTAATGGCACAAACTGGATGCTAAAATGAATAAGAGTTGTTGATCTAGACCTTTTCAAAACAAAAAAGAAATTGGAAAATTTCTACGGATGAAAAGAGGAACTCTTAGCGAAACATGATATCCTTGGATTTACTAACTAGACTTATATACCAGAAAATTCTTCAATCACAGACAATATCCAAGAGTTGTTCTATTTCTTTACTCCTATCATCTGACTTTTTGAGGATGTATTAATACAGTAAGAAGAAATTGTATGTTTATTATTAGCACTTGAAAACTTACATTTTTGAACATGAGAACTGTCAACTAATGGCTCGACCGCTGTCAAAACGGAAACTGACTTAACCAATTTTGTACGTGACGAACAAAGTACTCTTTTACATTTAAAAATTTTAAAAAAATTTTTTTATCCTAAGACAGACAAAGTGTTGATGTTGGCTCCCTGACTATTTTATAAAGTGCCCAATCTGTCAAGTTTAATCAGATCATTCATGCAATAAAACTCGCATTATTCTTTCTTTGTGTAACTGAAGCATGAAGAAACATTTCTTGAATTAACTTGAAATTGGCAGAAAAAGTGCGAATTTTATTGATAAGCCGCGACTAATTACTCAATTACTACCTTTTCCTCTTCATTTAAATGTTTGTCGTTCTGGTTCTGGTCCGCTTCAACAATACCTTGAATACAAAAATTAAGACACGTATTCGACAGTTTTAGATTGAGCGGCAACTCTTAACACATCCCATGCTCAAAACGTCATTTGTTCTTCAGACTGATGACTCTTAAGTACAACCCTTGCCCAAAATGTATTTTCTCATTACCAGTTTTCTCATATTGTTTTTAATGTTAATTCTGAGAATTTGGTTCTTCAAAGAGGTAAATCTTAAGTACATCCTATGTTCAAAAAAATGTTAACTGTGAGAATTTGGTTCTTCAAGGTGGTAACTGTTAGATACATCCCGTGCTCAAAATCTATATTCTCATTACTCGTTTTCTCGATTTTTGTTTAACGCTAATTCTGAAAATTTGGTTCTTCATCAGAACAATACTTCTGGTTTATCTTTTTCTTAGATTTTGATCATTCTTGCATTGAAACTGTTAAAACTAACGTGAGTAGAAATAATGAGTGGACTTATCTGAGCTTTGATATTCCGAGCAGTAACCTTGGGCCAGAATCCAATAGAAGACTGCGATCCAAGATGGCTAAATTTTCTGATATGTCGCCTTCGATTGCCTGGAGAGAGGGAAGAAAACAAATATTTAGTTAAGACTTTTTTAAACTCAGTCAACTGCTAAATTAGAAGTGTATGGTACATACGGTTGATAACTATAGATTTTCAGGACAACAGAAGTGATTTCCATAAGGATTTCCATGAAAACCACTATGGGTTGCATTGTTCGCTCTTCTAAAGTGCATGGCAGATAATATTTCTAAATTGGTTAATGGTATAAGGTAGCTATTTAACCTTGATTTAATGATGATTGAAAAGGTTTTTTAGGACGTTTTACGATGTGACATTCTTCTCTCAGCCTAATTTTTTTTAGACCCCTCATTGTAATTCCAACAACAAAATGAAAAATGTAAGATGTTCCTGTCCATAATAACTCACCCCGCTCCCTTGCAAAAATAATCTAAGCGAACAGACCTGCGACCAAAAACTCTTACAAACTAACGGTAGTCTCAATACATAATCAATAACGAAATTTTACAGTGCACCCATACTTTGTTGATGCAAGCTGTGGCATTTAGTGGACAACAAGACAACCGTACGCTTATACAGTAATGGTACCAAGACTTGCCAATTTTGCAATTCGAGTACGATTTTTAACACTCTTGGGCTGAAAAAAAAGATTTAAAAATCATTTTATTCTTAACTGAGCTAAGATATTTTTCTAACAGTCATCTGAAGCCAGAAGTTAAGCTTTACAAACTGCCATTTGATGAATACATTCAGAATCTCACGAGCTGTCTTGCAGCACATCCAGTTACTCATCCAAGAGATGGCATGCAGAAGAAACGGCAAAACTTAGTTATTTTTATTCACCTTGGGTTTACTTATGATTGTTTTTTGAACAGATAACTAACTCAAATCCTTGCTCGTAGTCAAGAGAGTTGCATCATAGTTACCAAAGTTCTTTCCGTCAAAGCAATAATGTAATATTTTCTGTTAATTAACAATTAGACTACGAGCCCGAGTTTTCTACGAGCAGATAGTCAACGAGGCGCAGCCGAGTTGACTATCGCTCGTAGAAAACGAGGGCGAGTAGTGTAATTGTTTTAGTATAAATGTACCGTAGTCTCATTGCATAAAAAAAGAAAAAATGTCAAGTAACGCGTAGAAAAGAACCGTTTTATCATGTTATATCAGGTTCATACGTGTTGCGCGATGTGCGCTGCTGTGTAACAGTTGACTGTCAGCACTGATAGAAAACGGTAATATAGCCAATCAAATTCACGGATTCACAATAGACTACGGTAAATTTATACTAATGTATTATCATGTATTTCTATATCACTAGGTAGCGTAAGAATGAGTTGATAAAGAAGGACAGGCGCTATTTATATCGAAAAGGTTTTAGCGATATTTACCACTTACTTAATCGGCTTTGTTCTCTATGGAAAATAAGCCAGCCACTATCTTTTTCCTCACTGAGCTCTGTATGACAGGCGCCAGCTGGCTTATGGCCAACCGGGTTGGTGTCCATCTCAAGACAACCTTAGCAAGTATGTGACCAGGCCATCGGATTTATTTGCAGTTGATTTCCATGGCAACATTCCAGCAACCAGTTGTACTGTCAACAGATCCGTGATTAATAGCAATTTTCAATGCTTGGAGCCATCGAGGTCAATTTTCTTCTTCACTTAATGTTTCTAATCAAAGAACTGTTTTAAAAGCCAATTGCTCTTTTGTTGGCAAACGAGTAGCAATACTGCTAGCCTAACGAGTTTACAAATTCCTGTATATGGGAGGTGAATGAAGATTCTGATTTAACTTCTTTTTCAGTGCAAGGCCGGGGGGATACTTAACAAAGTTTAATACGGGGGGCTCCGCTCCGAGGTTCAACCGCTTACCCTTTTAGATACCATTTTGGCAGAAATGGTTCCCCTTTTTATATACCTTTTATTGAAAAAAGATACCCCTTTCACATACCTACTTTAGGAAGTTTTGTTCTCATTTTCATGTAGTGGTCAATAAATAAACGGATACAGCCGTAAAGGGTGTCTAGTCGAACTATTATAATTAAAAGCCCTTTAATTACCTAAATGACCGATTTCCTTACCCTTTTACATGCCTCAACTTGTGAAATCCCTAAAGCCTGAAAAATGTACCCCTTTCGGGCGGAGCCTCCCCGTATAGGCCATTATAGGGAGAACCCCCGGGGAGGGGGGGGGGGGAGGTGCAAGGGCCCTTAAGAAAGAGAAAAAGGTAAATTTAGCCAGTCACCTTTGTCTCCTGGGTTAATTGTAACTAAGAATATGTCCAAAGACAAATCTTATGGCAGAGACTCGTCCACTAAAATTACGCAGGCGCAGGGTAAAATTACAAGCGACATTCACTCATTCTGATATCTATCATATCCCTTTGGAATAATTGAAAAACCAGTTCTAATGTCACGTCTGAATGCCCCCACTGAATCTGGACTTACCTGCAACACATCAGGGAAGGGTAGATTGTAGATAATCTATAAAAAAATAGCGAAAATTGCGATCCACTTATCAGAACTTCGGTCGAGTTGCTAACAGGAAGCTTGCCAGGATTCTATTGCTGGTCTTGCTACACTTCATTTGAATTGGTGATTGACGCCTGCCACTCCACTGTGATTTCTTTGGATTCACGTTTGCTGTATCTGGTTAACTACTGTGAAACAACAAGAAAGCCATGGTTTAGGGTTTTCGTATATTAACACAAGCAAGACTGAATTAATCGAGCAAACGGACGTCTTATGGCCTTGCGCTATACAAGCCTCCCGCAACACATGTGGAATAAAACTCGCAAACGACTGCCAACAAAGTGGTGCAATGTGGGAACGGACTAGAAGTTAGTTTAAGGTTTTGATATACACTACACAACTGTTGTATTCATGTCAGACCAAAGGCAAGGGCGGTGGATAATTTCTGCTTTTATCGCAAGGTAGAAAGAGTGTACAAGGTAGCGCTCCGAGTGGACGAAACAAATTGTGAATGTTAAAGCCATTTTGCTTACCGAACAGATAATCAAACTTTATATAAACGTTGCAATAGTTGCTCACAAGAAAAGAGATTGATTGCTATTCGGTATTTAAACTTCGCCTTTTCTGTACAGTCTTCGGAGTCAGGGACGAATGCATGCAATGAAAACAACTAGTTGAATAAGGGCACAAAAAATAGAGAAAATACGGACTTGCCTGAAGGGAACGCATTCGCTAAAATGTCTTCGTCCTTGCCTTCAATTCAACGGCGACCGACGCTAAAATGGGTGTGCCATTTTACACTTCTTTATATATCTTTACATGCATTAAAATTCATTCCCGCCGTGAGAAATATGCTTTAAACAAAAGAAATACATCACACGTTATGATTCTGTGCTTTGAATAATTGTTAAAAATGAACAACTTGAAAGAAAAGCACGCACCTGAAAGGAATTTTGATCCCAACACGTTGTGTGTGTAATTAATGGTATTTCGGCTCCGAAGTACGGCTCCGACGCTCCAGAAGAATAAAAAAGAAATTATCCCTTATCCTCAATGCTATTCCTGTTGTCTTATTCCCCTATGTCTAGTAGCCAAGATAGAATTTTAATATAGGGAAACTGGTCGACAATAGGTCGACAGAGACATGCAGCCTTGGTTTACTGTGTACTTTTTTGATATATGACATCATGTTATGATCAATTGACACCTGTCAAATCAAGGTATCCGCTGACCAGTATCATGTGACTATATCGCAGCCGCAAGTTAACAGCTTATCGAAGTCACGTGTTTTATTAAAGTTGACCACTGACCAAGTACTGGTTTTCGATTGGATCGCAGGCTTATGTCAGGTTAACTTGTTGAAAACAGAGCTGGGTTGTTCGGAAGCCTGTTAACTCTAATCCAGGTTTAAAAGTTAACCAAATTATAACTGTTTCTTCTCTAAAAATGTTTTTTGCTTACAGTTTTTTTGTGTATCCTGTTTTGTGATTATTAAACTCAAAATAGAAGGCCAAACAATATGCAGAAAACCTCAGAGCAAAGTTACAAATTTCAAATCAAAATTTAACCTTATCCTGGGTAAGCCTAATCGGGCTACGGGAGTTCCGCTTTTAGGTTGACCCAAATCTATATATTAAATACGCACAGACGACTTCCCCTAAAAATTAGTCAAAGACGCGCCATTTCGGTAGGCTGGCTTCTTTATGAAAAGTATGAGCATGCTTTTCTGGGCTCATCCCTCCCCTCCCCTATCATCAAAAATCAGTCAACTCTTGACTCGGGTTAAATGTCCTCTTTTTCATTTGATAAATTCAAAATCTTCCGATCAAGACTACGTGCGTTGTTCAGTTTATGAAAAGTTTTTACATTTTATTGCTATCATCATACAGGGTCAAATATCAAACTTAATAACCACGCGGCCTAGGGCGAGCACGGTTCTTAAAGTGCCTATGAAGTGAAAATTTCTCGACATAATTTAAAAATATAACTTTTGAAATATGCAATTCCAAAATTTGAGATGCTTGCAATAAAAATTGTTGATTTTACGAGTGGGCAATGTTGAGCTATTTTACTTTCAAAAATGGTCAGGAAACTGAAGCCGAATTTAATGCGTTGTGACGTCAGTTTGGGTGTTCCGGTTTGTTTAGACCTTGTTATTGAAGAGAAATTCAGAGGTTAAGAAAATGTCAAGTGATTCTGAATCGATTAGTTTCGCCAAATTTTGGAGTAGTTCTGATGAAGCTATTTTGGAGGACGATGAGAATGATGTTGAAGAAAGCTCTAACACATAAACTGACGTCACCCGTTGTGTCACATGACGTTTTGACCGCGCAACTCAAATGCCATTTTTGAGGGGAAAAAAGCTCAACTTTGTGCGCTTGTATAATTTAAAATTTTTATCGTAGGTATCCTAAAGTTTGGAATTGTGTATTTAAAACGTTATAATTTCATATTATGTGGAAAAATTTCGCTTCATAGACACGGTTTTTATTCGCCTTTTTCCGGCGAAACTTCAAACAAAATTTGATAGGTGGTTTTTGATGTTATTGAGTTGTAACGTTAAGGCGAAGTGGTGGTCAAGAGGCGCAATGAAATGTCCGTCTTATGCTGTTCTTTAATAAGGTGACTCTCTACAACTTAACGAGTGTACAAGAGCTGAGGACGACTGGTCTAGGAATCTGCGCGAGCTCATTGAGAGGCATCAGGGTTATCGACAATTTATGACATCAAACAAGCCTGAAACAGCAGAACTGACAGTCAATTGTCTCAAATTATCTTGGGTGAGATTTCATAAAATTTGGCCGCCTGGACTCCCTAACGGCATAAGCACAAAACTTAATTGGGCCAAGTAAAAAACAAAACAAAAGGTTCTCGTCCTCGTCCGCTTCAGTTTTTTAGGCCGCCTCTCTTTTTTTATTTGTTATAAGTAACGCTGACAAAAAGCAACGGGCGTTACTTTTACTTTGTACCCAGTTTTCTTCAACTGAGTCCAAACAAAACTCTAAATACAAAAGAAATGGCTTTTTTTTCTGCGTTTTGATTCTAACTGAGGCTAAAAGAAGTATAAAGCCTTGTAACTTTAGCTCCGTAGTGGATAGGTCAATTACGATAGCTCTCAGGCAGGCTAACTCACATCGTGGTATCGACGTTTTTAATGCACTTTTCTTTCTTCTTATTGTGATATGTCGTATGACGAATCAAGTTGTTGTTTAAAACATGTGTCAAAATTAAACAAACTTGTGTTTAATCAATTTGAATTTTTTAAATATATCAACTTCAAACCCATCAGTCTTTGGTTTGATAAACTCGAAGCAAAGCAATTGTTTCTTACCCTAAAATAATTACAACATCGAATTCTATTTCATTCAATTAGTGGCTTATTACTCTCGCGCGCTCAACTGAGTATTTTTTGGAGTTATGTTTATTAAAGTGCCCCTAACACCAAAACGTTTTTTTCGCTAAAACAATAAAGCTTATTTTGTTGAGCAATTTGACGCAAAAATATTTTGATTTGGTTAAATCCTCGAATTTTTATGCCCCGTCAAAGTACGTCAAAATGCCGGCATTTTGGTTCGCGACCGAGTTTAACGGAGCATGGGTAGAGGGCCGGATGTGGAACGATGATTCTGTAGTTGCCACATTTACTTGTTTTGTGGGAAACGCTGTGGAAATAGTTCGAAAAATTGCCAGCCAGGTGCATTGTAAGGGGGATGTAGCAACTCAACAAACTTACAGGAGCTTTTACGTTTCATGTCATACCGATTTTATTTAGAGATGATCGGCTTGGGTCGATTTCGTGAAAGCGAAACGTGCAAAACATTTAACAGTGAGAGCCGTCTAGGAGTTCTTCTTGATCTGTTCTATGCATTTCAAACCCGATAATTTCGTTCGACGTCTGGATTTTTAAGAAAAGGAGGGGATTTTGCTGACTCCATGGCTTTGGTGAAAACCGCTTTTCTATCGATTCATGCATCCGTTGTTGTATCTAATCTGAGAAACAGCAGTCAGTCAGCGCAGCCGATAGAGACAGAAGGCAGGAGAACACCGAGCGATCTTTTTCTGAGCAAATGTCCTCTGCCTTGAAATGTTTAAGTTTCCTTCTTTGGTCAATTATTAATTTGAAAGAGAAATATGGGAGGGTAATTTTGGCAGAACTCAATTTCTTTTGAAGTCATGTTGTGAACAAACACACTGGTTTGGAAGACTCATCGTTTACTAAATGTGGCCATGCAGGGAGACTTTCAAGCAAGGAAATACTGAGAATTGGTATGTACAGAATCCCTGAACATCCAAAATCTTCAAGAACAAGATCACTCTTCTTTGAGTCTTGACAACCTTTTAAGTGTAGCAATAACATTTACTCATGTTTGAAGGGAAGCGACGCTACAATTATTTCCACACTTTTGCGCGTAAAGAATACAAACACTGGGTCAAGAGAGGATCAGTTGATCTACATCAAGAACGCATTAGTTTAAATAATTTTAAGGAAGTGAATGAACTTGACTGTTTTTTTCAAAGTTATAT
>JAEMPF020008493.1:45727-52921 GCA_022496165.2 Catalaphyllia jardinei | reverse complement strand
GTGTTACACTCCTAGTTGACTATCTACCATCTCATATCCATCACACGCTAGTGGATTAATTGTCTTGGGTAATTTGAAAAATTCCTAAAAATTATGTTGCCAGAGTATGACCCTATCAGATCCTACATCTAACCTGCTGTTCCACCAGCTGCATTTGGCTCATGTCATTAGGCACTAATGGTCTTGCATCCATGTGATCCATGTCTATTGCAACTGCGGCATCGCCTCCTTGCCCCATGGTCCTTGATGCATTAGATCTTTGTAGGACAGAGCCTGGTATTGAGGCTGGAGGTAGGCTGTCCACTGCACTGCCCTGAGAGAACTGTTCTCTTCTCTCCTTTTGCTGTTTGAGGTTCTGTTGAATAAAATAGTTTAAGAAGCATTCAGTTGCCAAGAACTACTTTCTCCTAACAATACAGGACATTATCAGGAAGGAAGGTGATGAGAATTGGAAAATTCACCAAAGTCTACAGGCATCATTGTCTTGATGTAGAGACTGTAAACTGTACAGTGTAGCACAAAATTACTCTCAGAACATTAAGCTGGATGAAATCCAACAAAACCTTCTAATAATGAAAATTACAAGAAAAATGCAGTGGTGGAGAGTGACTAAATGTTTACAAAATGATGTAATCCAAGTTATTACACTGCAAACCTTTTCATAGGCTTGTAACATTGAAAATGTTTACTACTGTGAAATAACTTGTAGTATCCTAAGACAGTAATATTTGTCAACTGCAAAACATACATTATTTACCCCAGATACTCAAACACATTGAATAGTGCAACCACATGTAATACCATAGAAACAAAACGATCCATGTGGTTAGAGCAATTATAAACAAGGAACTGACATGTACATGTATGTATTTACTAGGACGCTGCTTACCTCTGTTCTCACTTCCAGGACACCCTTAAAATCCTTGGACATTCTTGCTAATTTTGACTACAACATTGGAGCAGAGTTAAGTAAACACTTCATTCATTTGATTGATTGTAAATAGAGTGTGTACGTATAAAATTTAATAAGAAATGTTTGCAGCTTTACAAGCTCCTGAAAATAGCAAGTTATTGTTAAACTAATGTCAGTCACATAGGCACATCACAGGTATACATCTAATTACAGCAGGAACAAACAAATCTAGCTATATGTTACATCGTTGACAGAGCGAAGTGATACTGTGCTGACGATAGGATTGGGGACATGAATATACATACATTATTTTCAGACCATCTGATAGGGTGCGGAAAAAAATGGAAAACTATGCAGAAATTTTCTGCAAAATTATGCGGACGAAAGTGACGATTATGTGGAAAAGACGCCAGATTATGCAAAATTTTCTCAAATTAATAACTGTTCCCTTGGCTTTTTTGATGTATAAAATACACTTTAACGTCTTACCGAGAATTTTAGTCCTTTATGACATGTTTGACCTTTTGTCACCATTCATGGACAGGTATTTCCTCGTTCAATGCAGTTTTGTTGCTTAGTAACCAGGCATTAAACCGGACGAGGGAAACTGGGCACTGGAAGTCCAAAACTAGAACCCAGGCACATCAAAAGGCTATGGAATGCCTGGAGGTTTAATTAAAATTGTTTACAAACGAAAAGGTGTGTTTTTGTCGCTGTTTTGGGTGAATAACTTCTTCAAAATGATCAATCTCTATGCTATTTTTGCTTCTGAGGATGGTACAGCAAGCATTTGCTTTCTCGCTTATATGTAGCAATTTTCTAGTTTTATGCGGAAAAATGCCCCAAGGATGCGGAGGATGCGGAAGTAGGTTAATTATGCGGAACTGCACCACCGCATCCTGTCAGATGCCCTGTATTTTGTACTTAAGTTGTAATTTTAAAATGACTGAGAAATAAGGCCATCTTTTTAAGAAATAAAGAATGACAGAGTAAATTATTTTACACTAAACATGTGACTGTGTGGTGTAGCTGAGTTGACTATCACTCATAGAAAATGAGGATTAGTATTCTTGATGTAATTGTTTTAGTATGCTATTGTTTTAAACCATTCCTTATAGCCCCCATTGGGGCATAGGGTAGCATATAGCCATTTCTCCCATCATTATTCTGCTGTACAGACCTGAAGTGATAGCACCACAGTGCTGGAGTGGGTCTGTAAATGCTTCCCCTGAGTACTGGCTTTTGACCTCACAAGCTGAAACAAACATCAAATAAATCCTTATGATGATCAAATAAATCATTATGATGATAATTGTGAAAATAGCCTCATTGTACTGACAGCAAGAGTTCACTTACTGTAAATCTTTCCCAGTCATAGCCATCAAGGTACATGTAACAATATTCATTTGGTGCTACTCTGTCTATGGAGGTTTTGCTCAATTTAAAAGTACAGTTCTAGATAACTTAAAGACAATGACTTGAAAATCATGCCAAAATTTCTTGTTTGCCTTTTTTAAGAGTTATATAGAATCACAAGTGAAGTCTGGGAGGATGAAAAAATGACATAGGATCAAGAACCATAGTGAAGTGATCTGACCACACCTTTTTGAGTTCTCCTTAAATCATTCTGAAGTGTTTTTACATTAAAAAATGGACAGTGTTTTCTATTTTATTTAAATAGAAGACATTGATGATTATCAAAATGTGAGAGGGAGTCATGACGTTAACAGCTAGTGTAAGTTCTGTGTTCCTGCATGTACAGTGTTTAGCATGCACTTTCTTACATACAATAGTACAGTGTATGTACAATGTATGTATGGTGCTCTCTTAATTTATAACAAATTTAAGTTACTGCAAATGTACATGACTGTATACATGTACATGGACCATACATGTACATGCAGTTACATTTCAGTCATTGGAACAGTACCCTACGTCAAACATACCTCTTGTAACTGAGCAATTTGTTGATTGAGACTATTAATGTCCTGTAACATCAAACAAAATTGTTAGTATTTTGTATACATGTGACATACATCAAAGAAATAGAAAGTAACATGTTCTGTGTTTCTATCAAACTTTAGTATAAATCTACTAGCGTTCTATAACAAATGCCATAAAACTAAAACAATTATTTGCTCTCGATTTCTATGAGTGATAGTACTATCACAAAATGGAAATCTCAAGCTTATAATTCAATTGTGCAATAGAAACACAAATGGAAGTTTGGAAGAACAAAAAATGCTGTAGGAACACAAGCTGACAGACGGGTGTTTGCACAGCTTTTTTGAGTTCTCCCAAACTTTCACAAGTGTTTCTATAAACAATTAGATTATGAGCTTGAGATTTCTATTGCGTGATGGTTGTCAAGATTGCAACCCAAGAGTCACCTACAATGCATTATGCATACAAATTGAGAGTAAATAATTTACTTGTTTTATTACAAACCTACTACATGTACATGTAGTCGTTCAAAATTTTATCTGAATCCTCTTCACTGACACTTTGTAAATGGCTGTCATTTTGTTAATAAGGGTGCTCATATTTTCTTTGGACTATATTCTAAATAGCTTCTAATCTGCTGGCTCATGCATAAAGACTATCCTGAATAAAAATACAAGGGAATAGTGAAGGCTTTCGAGTGTATAGCTGTGAATGTATGTAGCTACATAGGCCCAGAAATACACGTACAGTTTATTGAGTTGTATCTGATGTGTGACCACAGCTACATGTACATGTACACAGCTACAAGTGCTAGTGCTACAGGCTAATTTCTTGGCTGATTTCTAATTTCTACAAATTTCTTGGCCATCAATGTGCCAATTTTTCAACAAAATTATGAACAGTGCAGGAAGACAAAGTATTTTGAAAGTTATTCTCTGATTTAAACTAAAAACAAAGAGACTGTATAATGTAATGTACCTGCTTTATTATGTAAGTCAGCTCTTGAATTTCCATGGGTCTGTCATCAAATAATGATTTCTTTTTGGCCACTAACATTGTATGAAATAAAATGTGTAAAATACAGAATATCATAATATTGTTAGAACACATTATAAATACACAATCATGTAAATTACATATTGTATAAGACTGTATAAATTTTTATTAATATTTTAAAAGGCAATACAGAAGTACATGTATTAATAACATTTAGCAAGTTATGTTTTTAATTACATATACATGTATTTGAAACTAACGCTTGCATGTAAGTGACATTGCTATTTACTGATGTACAATATATTTTTGACCTGTTTGAAACGCTCTGAAATTATAACTACAATGTAGACGTATCGATGATGATGACAGTATGTTAAAAAAAAGCAATTGCTTTAGGTTGAATTGTTGACCTCACCTGTTTTCAACAGGCTCTTGACAAAAAATTACTACGGGCAATTCAAATTTGTTACGTATACAAATGTGCATGTGTCTAGTCATTATGTAAAAATAAATTGATCATGTTTAACTCACAGATAGCAAGCTTTTCCAGTTTTGCAAAAGTGTTGCTGATGTCCTTTCCAATATGCCTGAAATATTTGATTAAATTAACAAAATCACATTTAATTGGCTATAAATAAAAAAGCAGTCTAAAATTTGAAACAAAAAATTAATGGCCTTATAAAATCAGCAACTTCAAATGTACGTGAACAGTACACATACATGTACAATGTAGCTCAGTTTTCTTTAAATTTCAGAGCAAGGATCTTGGCCTCTTTGTGATTCCCAGTGATTCCCTGATTGGCTGAGGGACAACAACGGTGTCTCCATACAAAGCTCAATAACTTTGGATGAAACATTTCTCTGAAAGGTGCATTTATGAAAAACCCTACAAACCCTACTCTTGGCCCAGTGTACATGAGTCAAGCTTTTACAATATCAAAGGAATAAACTAGCATTCATCAACTCTCCCGTTAGAGACCATTATTTTTTATTTGCCTCGTTCGTGTACAGTGTACATGTATTCTACTGTACAGTCATGTAGTTTTGTGTTTATCACTTTCATATCAAGGCTCACTACTTTAAGATTTCCTAATCCTACATGCACATGTAAATCTACCGGGCTAAAAATTAACTCCAGTGCTTGGTGGCCAGTGGGGCCAGTTTTCTTGAATTCTTAGTGGCCCATCCCAAAACAAAGTAGCTCTTAATTTCCTCTAGTTTAAAATGAAAAACTTGAATAAATGCTCCATGGTTTTTTAAGGAGCATTAACTAAAGAATTTCATGACTGGTGTTTCACATGGACGGTTTCTTTGCAGCTTTTTTGCGATTTGTGATTATGCGATTCCTCATGCAGCTTTATGTCTCAAGGGTAAAGCTGTTCTTGTGACTAACTGATGCAACCACAGCTGCCGCCTCTTTGAAAACTGAGAGCAAAACATTGCGTTATTGTTGAAAACTAGCCATGTCCTCCCTTGTTTCCAGCTGTTTCGAAATGCCCGCTGCCTTTTGTTCTTTTCATGATTTTTAGTACTTTCGGAGATATCTTCCTTACTTTTCACTTTTTTTGGCCGCGGCAGCTCACAACAGGGGAGGAATCTCCATATTTTTGTCCCAAATCTGTATTGTGTGTGAAGCCTGTCCTCAAAGCAAAAACGTGTGCTTCGAAACCATCCCGCCCGGAACTCTGGATAAGTCCAGAGTCGACACCTGACAATCACAAACTCAAAATAACGTCTATATGTTGTGAATGTGGATCGCTTGTGAAATCACTGTTAAAACGGTTCAGAATTTCCACTTCAGAACTAAAAATTCACTAATTACAAATAGATGATCTAAAAGTTCAGGCTATAGCATAGTCACACATCGGGCATTCTTGCATTAACTTTTGGTAGCCCTGGTCAGTTTTAACTCGCCATTGGCGACCGTGTGACCGCCAATTTTTAGCCCTGCATGTACCTTGCCTTTAGTTAGTTTTGTAGAGTCATTAGACTTACTTGGCAATGACAAAAAATTGACTTTTCTGAAGTCCATTTGGCCTTTGATGATCTAGCCTTTTTCCAGTAAAATTATTTCCCTGCAAAACATGTACTAATTTATTAATCAAAACAAATTACTGCAAACTACTTACAATAACTGTAGAGTAGATGTCACCATTATTTTCTTAAGACAACTTGACTTGCAACAATATGATGCTAAATGAAATTTTGGCAAGGTTAATCTCAAGACAATGCTGGTCATTGGTCGACCCCTTTAGCACGGCTCGGACGGCCTTTTTCAGCTCAGCAGGGGCACCTCATGCATTTTGCTTGCTTGCTTGTGGGCCTTTCAGGTCATTAACGATTGCTTTGCCGATATTTACAGAGCTTTTCTTTCCCACTCCTCCCTTCCATGGGTGGGTACTGGGTATTGGTAACTATTCCACTGACTGGATCAGTGTGACGATGCTTGGGTGGTGGTCGCTTGCAGGGTTGTGATGGATACCTCCTTCCCTATGCCAGAATTGTTGCCTGGCTCCAGGAGCCCTTAAGGCACCAGCTCCCAAGCACATCTATTGTTGATGAGTTTAAAGCCAAACTATTGGCTACGCTGTGGTTACGCTGTGCGTCATTGGACAAGGCACATGTACTTTACCCCCACAATGCCTTTCTCCACCTACATGTACAGTAGGTGTATACATGTGCGCCAGCAGATTTACATATAATGCTGAGGGGAACCCTGCAATAGACTAGCATCTCATCAGGGGTTGGTGGGGTGGAATAACTTATAATCAAAGACTATAGAGCCATTTAGATAAGATAAGATAAGATAACATTATTTATACACAGTGTTTCTATCAGTTAATTAAGTTAATTATCTATAGTAATGTAACTAACTACCTACAGTGTAACTACAATAAAATTTATTAACAACAATTAAATAAAAAAAAATAAAAAATATGCTTTTCATGGAGGCCGTGTCTAAAATATACTTAAAATTAAGGTGTTACTTGCAACTAAGATATTACTTGAAACTGTGGCGACTTAAAGCCTAGATTTGAAATCGGTAAGTGTAGACGCTTGTCATAGGTCAACAGGTAAATTGTTCCACAACTGAGCTCCGCTATACAAAAAGCTTCTCCTGAGATAATCAGTTCGAGGTTGTGGAAGAACCATTTTTGAAGCACTAAGAAATCTTAAATGCAGAGTTAAGGGAAAACAACAACAACAATTAAAAACATGTAGCATGAGTCAAATCTGGACATGTACATGTACATGTAGGTGGTACCGTGACTGGGACAAGAACCATATTGATAAGGTAGCAATAACCCTTAAATAACTTCCCTTAGTGTGCCTCCAAATGC
>JAEMPF020008493.1:18707-40627 GCA_022496165.2 Catalaphyllia jardinei | reverse complement strand
CCGCGGACATTATCTGCTCTGAGAAGTGAACAGCTTTCCGAGGGCGTAGCTTGAGGAGAACTGTGAGCTTCGAAGAGCAGATAATGTCCGCGGACAAATATCCTAGCATATTTTCACGCCAATTGGAGGCTATTGTTTATCTAACATTGATTTATCAAAAGAGGTTTTATTATTATTATTATTATTTATTATTATTATTATTTATTATTATTATTATATAATTCTCTTTCGTACATAGGGTATATATTTTAATATTCATATTCTTGAATCTGTAAATAGTCTATTTTTTTGTAAATCTATGAATAAAGTTTTAATTTAATTATTTATTATTATTACTATTATTATTATTATTATTATTATATTGCCTTTCTGTTATTAATTTTAAAATGCAAAGTAGATTCATCTAGTTTCCTGTGGCATTCTGTTTACAGTTTACGTGAAACTAATATACACTTAATAAATTATTAGTAGTCTCAAGAGAACAGTTTTGTTTTCATCAAAATCTTGATTCAAGGGAAAACAAAATTAACTGTTTTCCAAGGAACCAGTAATTATGTGTTTTGCTACATCACTGGGGCTCATAGTGTCAGGTAATAAGGCAAGATTAATTAAGTCAACATAAGTTCTGGTTAATGCAAGAGTGGGCAACAATGGCATAATTATTGTCTTTCTGGGCAAAATTTACATGTAGATTTAGCCTTTCCCACATGACCATATTATAAATCAACCAATAAGAGCTTTTATTACACGACTCAGGCATTCAGAGGGCCAATAACTCAAATCAGCCAATCAAAATGCTCTATTGCCAGTCCAAGTATTGGACCAGGCATTGTCCCGAATGATCCCGCACTTTTGAAAAAACCTTCAAAGCTTTCTTCATGCAGTCGTATAATAAATCGCTTATTAACCAAGCTTGCTCGGGACCGTACTGGGAGAATATCTGCCCTCGGTCGTTTTTGTACGGACCTCGCTGCGCTCTGTCTGTACTGTCAAGACCTCGGGCCAATATGTTCTCCCAGTATGGCCCTTGCGCTTGGTTAATAAGATATATATACTGTATGACATTCAGCTCAACTCCAGTTATACAACAAGAGCACTCATTCAATGAGCAGTAGGTTTATCGACCCTACATGTATTCATAAATGGTTGTCAATTGATAACTCTTTTTTACGTATTAAAACTAGCCCAACCAATGTCGTTTTTGAGTAAATAATTCAAAAGAATTTTACTCTCAAATGAGGTAAGTTCCATACAATAGAATTTATGATTGAAAGCCATTTGTGAATAGGGTCTACAGGTTATTAGAAAAAACACCTCATCTGATCATATTTCAGTCTTTTGGTGATTTTCTGATATCTAATGCACACCCAAATTTCATTTGACTCCCTTCATTGTATTGCAAAAAAAAGAAAATTCAAAATGAATATAAATAGTATTTTTTGAGACATCTACACTTGCACAGTCTGTAAATTTAAAAATCCCTTTCAGTCTTGTGATATTTAGCCTGCAAATGCAGATGTATTTATGGCTGTCGCTTGCCTTGTAGCTAACTGAGACAAGCAACAGTCAAGTGACACCCAAATGACGGCCTAACGAGAGCTAGGTGACAGCCAGAAAAACATCTTCATTCACTGGCTATTGGATTTTATGACTCAGTTAAATATCATTTTTTTTTTTCAAAGAAAGCTATTTTTATATAGGAAGGGAAGGTCAAGGATCATGAGTGTTGTTAGATCATTAGTATGTAGCTAGGCTATGAATTATTCTCAGGGACCCGGGAGCAGATACTCGGGATGAAGCGATATTTGCAGGTGACACAGTACATACATTACTTTGTCCAATACTCTGACAAATTTATGCATAGCATTGTATTGTATTCTATTGTATTGTGTTGCTCTCAATGTATTGTTAGTCTATTGTTATGTGGATGTAATACAATACAATGCTATTCATAAATTTGTCAGAGTATTTGACAACCCTCACACAATTTTGGGCAAAAGTTCACATCAGGAGTCTTGATGTAAGCTTTTTCCCAAAAATATCGCATTGCCCGAAAATATCTTTTTGTCCAGACTATCTGCCTTTGGGTCTCAGTGAATGGCCATGAGTTAGATGGGTATCGCTACTTATTTCTTTATCACGCCTTTGGTTAAACTTTTGTTTTGTTCTCTTGGCTATTTTTTAAACCCCAGGTTGTGTTAAAAACCAGAAGAACTTCTTTTGACCCAGTAACATTTAGGTAAGAAAATACAACTGTACAGTTCATGTAGATTTGCAGTTTGTTTTGAGATACAGTATCATGAGACCTTTAATTTGGGGGAGATATTGGTCAGATTTAGTTGGGTTTTTTTTTTTCTGCAAAGTGGTGGGAAAAATGATATTCCCCAATGTACATGTACTGACTAAACAATCTAGTTCTGTCAGTTATTACTCTCTATTAACATGGTGGACCTTTCTGAAACTGTTACTATTACTATTAAATAAATGCTATCCCTAAGGTCCATATAATTTTAGTTTATATTTTGTGGTACAGTACAAACAAGTGCCACCAAAGATACTTGACAGGTTGCCTTTGAAAGAATTTTTCTTGAATGGTCAAACTGTATCTTTTTGGAACATATTTTGATAAAGCAATTTGCCAAAACTTTAAATTAGTGGGTGGTCTGTCTTAAGCGGAACAGACAGACAGACTGACAACTCAAGCCAACTTAGGCCTTCTGCTAACTTCAGGTAGATATTTTACCCTCTTGACTTCTCAAACCAGAGTTTTTAGTAAAGTCATGAATTGTATTAAATTATAATCATACTGACTTAGCATACACTAATTTATTTCTAATATGTTGCTAATGGAAAACATTTGTTAACTAGGCTATGTACATTCATAATTAAGTTGCATTCACAGTTAATTTCTAAATTGTGTATTTGTGCTTTTCTTGTCAGGAAATATGTTGTTGGGTCATTTGCCGCAGTAAACTCAGTTTTCTTTGCAATCAATATCACAAGCTCATTTGTCTGTCCTGAACAAGATGCTCATGACAAACTGGTGATATTGAGAGTGGTTGTAAATGGACTGCTGTTTGTGGTGGTTGGGATTGTTCTTTGTTTCTGCATCATCAAGGTATGTAATTTATGTTAAAGGTAGTCTCTCCTTGCCTAGTACTGAATATGTCTTTACCTCATGGGCATGCGTGTAGTCTCCTTTTCTTCTGCTTCTTCTCCTCTGGTCTGTGGCCTTTCTTTTCTCTGTTACTTTAATTAATAATTAGAATTGCCATAATGCTTCTTAAGCTTAAAGGCAATAAATTAAAACTGAGACACCTAAAAAGTAAATTAAGCTATAGTGCACAAAATCCATTTGTTTTCTTCCTTGTTTTGTCTCTGATCCTGTTGTCTAAAGTACATTGTAGTCTTGTTTCACCTCAAAATCTAAATAAAAAGTCATAGAATGTCTCGCCTCATTTCTCCTATTCAATGTTTTTCTTAGGTTGTTTTCAGAAGAAATTCTATTCCTTGTATTTTAACTACATATAAATTATTATACATGTTTAGTAAATTCTCAGTTCCGACTATTACATTTCTACCTTTTTGATTGGCTAAAAAACTCTGACTATGAGCCAATAGTCGGAGTTTTACATCATATGGAAAATAGTGTGCCAAGTTTACAAATTTTCCGCTTTGTAAAATTGTGGAAATAAAAATCGGCGGAAAACCCGATTTGATAATTTACTAAAACAATTATTCCATTCTCCCTTGTTGGATATGAAGTGATTATAACCAACTCGCGCTACGCGCTCGTTGGTTATTTTATCATTTCATATCCAACTCGGACTCATGGAATAATTGTTATTAATATATTCTTACATGTAGAAACCTGTGATAATCATGATTATTTTTTGCAACTGGTGTTTTTGTTTGAAATTGAGTCTGCTTTTGTATGTTGTGTACCATCATTCGTTAGTGTGTATATTTATGTACTTGATAAAATGATCGATAGCCAAGTGTCTTTGATGTTCTTCTTGCAGATCATAAGAGCTCCATCTCCAACTGTTTTACTGGAGAGTCAGGTACAAGTACAGTATTTATATGTCATGTAACCCCCCCCCCTCCCCCCACCTTCCCTCAACAATGTTTGGTTGTCAGAAAATTGGGCAAGGTAGCTTATTGTCATGTGACAGTTATGATCATTTTTTCATCAGGAGATTTGTCAGAGATGGGGCTTGTGCAAAGTCCTGAGGGTTTTATGTGTATATAAGAAGCTTAAAGTGACAGGGCGCATGAATGTTTTCAGGGAGCTACAACAAGGCAAGGAATAGTGCTATGTGTGGTAGTCGTCATGTTGTACGTGTCACGAGTGGTATACAACCTGATTGCTGTCACTGTGCCTCACGACTTATCTTCGTTTGGATATGGCTGGATAAATGTCTCTGATGAGGTCAGTATTTGGAAGAGTGGTGTCAAAAATTATCAGTCTGCAGTTACATGTAGCAGGATAGTTAATTATGTGTATGTGTTGTGATGCCGCTGGTAGGAATTGTTTCCACATCGTCTGCATGTAATGAAAATTTTATGTGTACGCGATTCAAAATCTAGACGTGGAAATTGAATCGTAAGAGTTGAAAATTTCTTACTAATGATAGCAGTTAAGTTACTGCAGAGTTACACTTTGTCATGCATTAAACTGCTGTGTAGGTGTGCTAATAACTGACATGCAGTACAAGATGCAAACTTGTACTTGCACACAGAACAGTAAATTAAATCAATAGCAAATCATAATTGAAGCATGCATTAATTATTTCAACTTGCGATGCACTAAACTACAAAGAATGTCACAAACTACAATGTACATATCAATACATCTAGGCAAGTGACTTTAATGACCTACATGTAATTAACAGCTAGAAGAATAAACTGGAGTGTTCACAAAATGACACTGTATCAAAGCAGATAGCTGAATGCTGCAGAACATTCTGTCTTCAAGTTGACAGAGATGTCACTCCAAGCTGGGATGTAATAAATATTTAACGTCAAAACTTGTACAGCATTGTACAGTAATAACTTAAGTGAGTAAACATTACAAGTAATGATATGTTTTGTAGTTCGGCCTTTCAGAGTCTGTTAATTTTTAATACGACAACTTTCCACCTGTGAGTTTAGATTCGTAAGTTAATATGGGAAATACAACTGATTGTGGCAGTGATATGCGTGTAACACTACTGACTGATCTGTTGATGATATCTTTCAGGGGGAAATTAAATACAAGGAGCCCACCAACAGTACATCCCTTCATAGTGATATCCGCAATGTAGAATTCATTACCTTTGGTATTGTGCTGATTGTATGGGAAGTTCTCCCTACCTTTATGTTTGTATGGTTTTTCCGAGTCAGAAGACCCAATGTTGGAGACATGGTAAGCAAGAGTGATTATTGCAAAGTGAACAGTCTATTAAATGGAGAAGATATTTTAAGCTTAATATAAGGACTCACAATAATTTGCCCTCATGTTTGACCAGATATTTAGAACATCTGTAGACTAGCATTTAAAAAGAACTGAGTTTTTGTATTGGGGATTGGTATTACTGTACACTTACTCATTGAGGTAAAATTGAAATTTAAAGTACAATATTATTATATTTGTCTAACTACACCTGCACTTACAATGTTCATGTCTGTTAGACATTTAACACTTAATGGCTGGTCCCAAGGGGAACAGTGAATTTTGTTTCCCGAGAATCTCAATGTTTCCCGAGACCAAGTCGAGGGGAACATTGACTGATTCAAGGGAAACAAAATTTCACTCTTCCCCAAGGGACCAGTCATTAAGTGAAAAACAAAAGAAAACAAAAGCAAATTTTGAAAAACTCGCCGAGATTCCAGCAAAAACATCAGGCCACCTCTGATCACAGGCAACAGCGGTCAACATTTCACAGGTAACAGTGCGCTGTTTCCCGTTTGATGTCATAGTTTTCGCAATGTTGCCTGCTCATGGCATTTGGCGGGAAACAGTTTCATTGTTAGATGTCATGTGACCAGAACTAGCCAATGAATGGGCGTGCTGTGGCGGGAAAAATGCCAGCTATATAACAATTGATGCTAATTCAAACTCACTTATTTCCAATTCTCTGTGATTTGAAACTAAAAACTACTTCATCTGTTAGAATTGCTCTTCAATCATTTATTATTGGCTTTTTCAAACTCCTGCTAGTTTTCATTTCCCCTTTGCGTTCAAAATATCAGAGTTTAACTGAATGAACCAAGAGGAATATCTTCACAAGAAAATCTCAAACTAAAACCTTGCTGTATTGAGGTACAGTGGCAGTAGCAAGGTCAATATATGTACATGTATTACTAGGCTGAGGTTTGAGTTTTCTCATAAAGACTGAACATTCAAGATCTGTTAAAAAGTAGTTTTAATTATTGTATCGCTTTAATACAGTACTTAGAAAATGTTTTTTTGTAAATTATCTTTTACTCCTAACCATTTTGACAAAGAGAAAAGCAAGTCATGGGTTTCTATGAGTATGGGGAGCCACTTGGCAGCCCTTCAGCCCAGCAGAGAACTGCTATAAATAATCATAAGTAAACATTTTTTTTTTACAATCATTGACATTTGTAGTAATACATGCCAAATCTTGCTATGACACATATGTATTATAGATTATTAAAAGAATCATAACAGGTAATCATGAAAGCTTTGTGTGCTTTTATATTCCATGTCATTTCACCAGGGCCCATCTGCTATAGCTTCACAGAGCTATGATAAGAAATCTTATTTTTTCGACAATCCACGAAGATATGACTCAGATGAGGATCTGACAAATCCACAAGGACAAACAAGAGGGTGATTGTTCATAACGTCTCTTAACTTTTATTATAATTTAAGAATTTATAGTACCTTGTCTCTATTGAGTTATATAGTTTCCACAGCCTTTTTGAGCTCTCCCAAACTTCCACAAGTCTGTGCTTGCTTCTATAACTCGGTATAAACGGGAGAAAATGGTTTTTTTTTAAATTTCTTTTAGAACATACCACATAAATGGTACTTTACGAAAATATAAAAAGCAGAAAACAACTTGTTTATTTTGGTCATCAAAATGTAAATTCTTGTTACCCATAGCTCTGTGATTCTATCGAGTAATAGAAACACAATTTTAAACCAATCAGCGTGGATATTTTCTTTGGGCTATTTCTTTTAAATTTGCATACATCATACCTAGAATCTAAGGTAAAGCACTATCTGCATTCAAAGCAGGTGGCCAGGCTTGATTACCAGGGGCAGTTCAGGAGAGAAACCGATGCTCTCCCCCCAAAGGCACTCCTCTCGGGAGAAACATTGATAGGACTTGAGGAAGCAGTGGAAATTAAACTTACCAAGTAGCCCAATAAGACAGCGCTTATCTTGAGTTTCTTTCGTCGTCCTCGTCCTCGGCGGTGGCGGTGGTGGCGGCGTCGTCATTGTCATTATTATTATTTTAAAATGCTAGTCCAAGAGAGGGGTACCCCCAGCATTAAATTCACCTGTTTATGTTTCTGGGTGGAGAGAGACACTGGGGAAATGAAGTGTTTTGCCCAAGAACACAACAAAGTGATGCGACGCTGGTCAGGTTTTGACCTCAGACTGCTTGGACCAGTGTTATTTTTTATATTGCTAACTAGCTATACCTGGTGTTATACTCTCTTGAAGAGATTTTGCAATGCTGGGCCAGTTACTAGTTAACATACATGTATCTCTTAATTCTTCTAAGAATAAAGCAGAAAGAAACAAAAGTACTTGTGTAGTCATTTAAATTTAAAGAGATGTACATATAAAAGAGTGGCCTGCATGGTATTCTACAATGTAACCCAACACTAGTAATAGGGCTCCCCCTGTGAAGACAGTGAAACAGGGTATATTCGTCTAACACCCAGCTTATTTTATATTTTGCAGCAGTAACTACAATATTCCTGGAGTGTTAAGTCCTTCTGCCTCGAGTGTGAACGTCAACAAAGCAAGATCTTATGGCTCCATCTCGGGCACGCGCAGTGGCAGTTTCCAGAGAAGTAACAGCTATTCGAATATATACATCCCTGGCACCACTCCTCCTCCGGTATTTTCGGCGGGATCTGGGTACCACCACAACACCTTAGTTGAGCAAAACGAGGGATAATGAGTGAGACATAACATGGAACCCTCTAAACAACGAGCAGAGTTCCTTGTGGATACTTACCCTATATAGAAAATGGTTCCTCTTCATTACACCTCCCTCACCCCCTGTGCGACGACTGTCGTCAAAAGCTCATTTCTTTCTCCACTCAAGAGACATCAAAATTCACTCCTCAAAATAGTCATAGAAAACGCTACCTGATGCAGGCTCGCTTAGTCGCTAGAGAGCTCCAGGTGATCCATTCGAACGTTCCTTGATTTAGTTGTCCATATGAGATATAAAATTGAAGCCTTTTTTTTTTTAAAAAAAAAAAAAAGAAAATTGACAAATGGCGCTGACGCTAAATCGCTAAGCCTAAGTTAAGCGCAAAGCCTCTATATCTGTTTTGATTGCCTACCCGAGAATCCTGTGTAAAAGTTTATAATCTTGATAATTTTTTTAATTATATTATGCCATCAGAGATAAACGATATTGATACTATTTCGCTCAGTTATATGACTTTTGGCCACCTCTACATGAATTAAATCGCATCGTTTCCCTCAAACTAAGGAGATATACTTATACACTGAGGAGCAGGTTGCCGCCAGATGAGTTGAAATGGACGAAATCGGTTCGACGAAACTTTACAACAACGCCATGTTTCTTCGCGCTGATTTCTCACATTTTTATTTCATGTCGCCCCGGTTATTTTCACTGGGATTGCTTTGCGCTCGCTGAAAAGCTGACATTGAATTTGTCCACAATTGAATGAGATTAAAAGGCGTTATAAAACATTGGTCATATCAACAGACATGTTTAAAAACAACTTGTAATTAAGATAATAGCTCTGGATTATATTAAGTCATGTACAACGCAAACTTGGCATAATGGAGTGAGCTCTCCCCAATGGCCAAGAGTAGTGAGTTCTCTTTAATAGGAGGGCGTCAGCTCTCTATCCCTTCCTAGGCCTTGTGGGCGAAGCGCAACCCTAACATTAGGGAGCTTACGAATCGACGACTTTCGCACGACGGCGCCGTTGGGTCACCTTATACTCCCGCGTCGTCGTCCTGTAGAAATTTGAAATTACGATTCGCAGTAAAGACGACGACGTTTACGCGCGACCGGCAAATTTTCCCGCCGTTTCTGAAGTTTGTTTTTATCTTTTGACAAGGCGAGTTGTTTAAACCAAAATGCCTAACTTCAGAGAAACGAGGGCTTGTATCGCATACGCTTATGGAAGCAACTTTATTAGCGAACAAGAATTTGTACTTTTGTACGACTGTCACAAGTCAACAAATCCAGACTTTCCCTACTGGAACTACGACAGGTTCGATTTAGACGAGAAATCAAATGACGAATGCAAGGCCGAGTTTCGTTTCTACAGGGAGGACATTTATAAACTTGCTGAACTTCTACAGCTACCTGACGAGATAACAACTTACAACGGTTTAGTTGTTGCTTTGGTACCAGCATTATGCATGTATCTCAAGCGCTTTGCTTATCCTTGTCGATATGGAGATTTGGTTTATCATTTCGCCAGACCAGTGCCTGAGATTTCCATTATAACAAACCACATAATGGACTTGATTTACGGTCGGTGGCATCATCTGCTTACAAGATACAATCACGATTTGCTCTCTCCTCCCAAGCTTCTCCAATACGCTGAAGCGATCGAACAGGCAGGAGCTGCCTTAAATAACTGTTGGGGATTCGTAGACGGGACTGTGCGTCCAGTTTGCAGGCCTAACGAAAACCAGCGAGCCATCTACAACGGACATAAGCGAGTCCACTCCATCAAGTTTCAGGCCGTAGCTTTGCCGAATGGATTAGTGGGGAATCTATTTGGCCCAGTTGAGGGAAGGCGCCATGACAGTTTCATGCTGGCTACCTCAGGTTTCTTGGGAGAACTGCAGAGGTTTTCCAACTGTCCAGTAACTGGCCTCCCCCTTTGTGTGTACGGTGACCCCGCCTATCCGATACGAGCACACCTACAAAGGCCCTTTAAGGGTGGTGTCCTGACCCCAGCCCAACAAGATTTTAACACTTCAATGAGCACAGTCCGCTCTTCTGTGGAGTGGATATTCGGGGATATTGTTAATTATTTTAAATTCTTAGATTTTAAAAAGAACCTTAAAATTGGATTGAGTGCTGTAGGAAAAATGTATGTAACATGTGCGTTAATGCAGAATGCACATAGCATTTTATATGGTTCTGTTACTTCAGAGTATTTTGGTCTTAATCCGCCAACTCTAGAGGAATACTTTATTTGATGTATTGCGCTTAAGATACACTTACAATATTCTTGTTATTCGACATAAACAATTTGGCCTCTTACAAGGATACATGGTCAAAATAGAACACAACCTATCAGTACTGTAAAACGCGTTATGATCAGAGTACAATAAAGTACGGGAAGAAATCAAAAGCTCTGTTCAAATGCTAAGATGCACAAAATGTCTTTAACTACAGCAATACTAGCTGCTCCAAAACTATTGTCCCTTTCTTACAAGTTCAGTAATTGCCTGAGATTGTGCTTGCTGGCTGTTAAGCATCATCTGCATCATCTGCATAAACTGTTGTTGCTGCTGTTGCTGTTGCTGCATCTGTAACTGTTGTTGATCTCGCAGCTGAGAAAGCAGTGCCTGCTGAGTAGCCATGCTAGCTTCTTCTTGCTTTCTCTTTATCTCTAGCTCATCTTGTCTTAACTTTGACTCCCTCTCTGCTGCCTCCCTGAGATAGTTGAGTGTGTCATTGCTTTTTTGACGTTTTTTACGTGGTTCATCTTTTCCATTTCGCTTCTTAGTCTGGGCTAGCCGCTCCATAGCCCTCTCCCTCATCTCCTCCCCTGTCGCTTTATCTTCATCCTCCTTGTTTCGATCCTCAGCTGATTGTTTGGTCTGCTTAGCCTCTTCCTCATCTCTTCTCTCTAGATAGTCTTCCATGATCTGATCTATTTCTCGATATTCCTGGGAAATTCCCGAGCCCCTCTCGGCCTCTCTCTTCCTGGCCTTGCAATCCCTTTCTAGGATTTTCAAGCGGTCTCTCAAACCCTTTGGCGAAACGCAAAATTGGGTATCTTTGATGTTATTCAGAATTTTGCATATTTCCTCTAAACAGTTCCCCCGCTCTCTGGTGCCTGAACGGTACTTCCACAGCTCCCAACTAAGAACTTCACGACCAAATAAGGTGTCGTGTTTCAATGACCATTTCATTTTAGACATTCTGTGAAAGGATGATAAAAAATATAACTGTCACTTAATAAATAATTAATTATGCCACTAACTAACTAAGGCGCCAAATAAATAAACAAAACTCAATTTTAGAGCTCTGTGCAGAGATCAATTGTTCAATTTAATACCATCAGGAAAATAGATGCATCAGTAGAGCTTAATTTCTATAAACGTAACTGTTACCGTTTCAAATATTGCTTGATAAAGTATATAATGAGGATATAATGCGCAGCCTTGCAGTTTTGACTCCTGCTAACTGTAAATGTAACCCTTTCTCGACAAGCTATTTATTTATGAAATCACACTGGCTGATTATTTGTCTCAGGAGCTCGAGAAAAAAATACAGACTAACAAAATGTGCTAGCATGGCAGCAAGTCAAGAAAAATTTGTGTTCTAAAAGATTAGTCTGGCTATAAGACCACACAAAACAACAGAAGAGAAATCGCCTAGCTCTGTACTTGAGCTATCTAGTCCTTGTTTTTAACTGTCGACACGAATTCTAAAAAGCAACTTTTTAGTCCTTTCAAATTCGCTTTATACTAGAAAAAGTCTTATATTTCAGTGAAGCGTGATTAAAATGAAAGATTTTTCATATAGCAATGTACTTTTCATTCATACCGTGTGGTGCTTTGACTGCTTTCAGTGTTAGTCGCCATGGCACTGTACAAGGTCGTATCTTGAACGAAAACAGGCAAATAAAAATGAAAATCAAACGTCTAATGTGATAATATGATAATGTGATAATGTGTACTTAAATTATCTGGCATAAAAAACCGGAATTATGGAGAGAAAACTTTGAAAACTAACCTCACGTCCTCCTGGTTCGAAGACGCCGGCAAATCGCTCTCACCAACGTCGTCGACTTTGGCGCGACGCTGGCAAGTGCTCACAAAGGCATGCGCAGTGAGCATGTCACGCAAACTAACGGCGGCGTCGTGCAAAAGTCGTCGATTCGTAAGCTCCCTATTATTAAAGTTTGTGTTTGGTGGTTTTTAGTCCCCCAATCCCTTCCTATGTACACGGATTAGCATGTAATGTTCATTTTGTTAGTCAGATCTAGCTCATGTGTGATACAAAGCACATTTAAGGAGAGTTATATTCTTACAGCTGCTTTCTACTTTACACTCAGCGTAAGAACGAATAGCATACCGTCCTCTGCAAAACAGCAACGTAAAATGACAAGATCTTTAAAAAGTAACCTGACCTAGATTGCATTGTAATATTGCTGTAGTCCACTGATGTCGCTGCGGCTGACTGAGCTCAGTTGAGTAAAATTCATTTACGTTTCTTTGACTTTTTAACCAGTTAAATGTTAGACTTTTTTATTGCTATAGGTACTGAAATGATTTGGAGTGCAGTTTTGGAATAAGTACGCAGAAGTAAACGTTTCAAACACTAAAAAAGTTAAGCGTGCCCGTAAGGCAAGTACAATTTGAAGTCTTTGAAAAATTTACAAGTCGTAGTGTTTATTTTTATTCCAGATGCTCGAGAATAATCATTTAATATACATGCAAGTTAGTTTACACTTTCTACACTCCATTTCAACTTTTTGCACTGGGTTTATTGACGTGTTGTCAGCCAATCAGCACGGTGAAATGTTCGTATGCATTTTATTAGCCTAATAATTTTATACCTGATCATCAAACCACACAAAGCAAAGCAAAGGACGCGACATAAATATTTTGGTACTCCAGTTGATGCAGTGTCAGAAATATATCTATTACATTAAGCCTTTTAACTACTGTTTTGTTGGTGACATGCAAATAATAAGATAGTTAAAGATACAGATATTGTCTAATCATTGTAAAGAGAAAGAATTTTTATGTAAAAATAAATTGAGATAACTACCAGAGAATTGCTTTAGTTTGCTGTTCTTTCAGTATAAGTGGTTTGATGAGTTTTTACTGCGCGATATCAAAGCCTAAATGTTTAGTTTATTGCACGCTGCGCATCTGTCGAGAGCCTCGCAAAATCAAACCATTCTTAGTGCGTAAGTGTTCATATAAACGCTCTAATGGGGAGTAGCTTCATAGTTATGTTGTGCAAGGTCGTGACACTGGCGGATGAAACTTTCCAAGTAGCCTGCATACAGGAGCACTCCCATATGAAAAGGTCGGAGTCGAGGATTTGGTCTCGCTTATTGATGTTAAAACGCTCTTGTGTCCATTTTGGGGCTCGTTTCCGAAGATCTCTCGAGTCCAGTCTGTTAGCGCGGGATGAGTTGCTGTACAATGGCTGCTCGAAGGTTGTCTAATACACCCGACCCGTACCGGGCCGTCGAACTGGTGACGGGTCGCGACTACTCGTCACCGTTTGTCAGTTCGCGACATGTTGGCGATCGAGCATCGTCCTCCGCGCCGCACTTATACGAATGTTTGTGGCATCATCATTTTAGAACGAGGGATATTGTCACACTTCTTTCGCCTGTCTTGATTGCTAGTCGTTGCGACCCGTCACCAACCTTCGACCCTTTTGACGACCCGTCTCGGGACGGGTGTATTGGGTCAGATAAAGCTGGAGCGCCACCCCCCAGATTGGTCTACTTTAGAGAATTCCCAGACATCTTCATTTTAGACCGGCCCCCCCCCCCCCCTTCCCCCCACCCCCGAAATACAGACGTTTACTTAAATCGTTGAACCACAGGCTGAGAGGTACAAGGACGTAGTGCATTTAAGCCTGTGGTTGAAAGCCGCACGTAAAGGCTTCGTGTAGGGGTTTGCAATGCATTTGGTAGTACAAAAACTCAATATTTTCTGTTCAAAGCAGTCTTATCCTCCTCCCTAAAAGTAACTACTCTAAAACGTAGAGGAGCCTGTCGATCCTTTTGACTCTGTTTATCAGCTGTGTTGTGTTAGATTCCTTTGTACGCTCTTTTCGCTCTTTCACTTTTCTTTTTATCTTTATCATTTTACTTACGGCATCAAAATCAATGCCTGCTCGTTTTCCGACTGGAAGACCATTTAATGCTGAGATTCTTCCCGCTTTTTTAGGATGATCAGTAGTTTGGCGAACGTTGTTTCCCGACAAATGGATCTTTTTCAGCCACTCACTAACTTCATCAAAACTGATTATTCTCTTATTCCAGGATTTCTCGCATTCCCCGTGAGTTGTGTGGCAGGTGTGTCCAACATGAACAACCTCCACTGACTCTCCAGCGAATGCCCTTACTGTATTGTCAGTCATTCCCACGCTCCTTACTGTGGCCTTGCTTGGCAGGTCTGAAAGGTGGGGCGACGAAAGCGAAGCAGTGGATAAATTGTTGCTTGAGGTGATGCTGAGATTACTCACCTGCACGCCGCTGCCAAAGTGAACCGTGCGGACTTCACCGCTGCGCAAGAGAGACGGCATTTCATCTCGGATAACAATTGGAGTATGCCGCGTGTCGGATGAGCTAGAATCTAATGAGTTCCTGGATACAGTTGGCTCTGTTTCCCTATCTGTTAAAAACGAACTTTCAATAAGTCCTGGAGGCTCGCTTCTATCGTCAAATGAATGTCTTGCAGCTGATAGCATAGCATACGTACCGACACTTGGAAATTGTTCTGAAGTCTCGTTTAGCTGATTTATTTCTGACGTTTTCACACCTATGTGGACCTCCATAGGAAGTTCCAGTTCTTCACTTAGCTCTGCTACCGAATCTAACGCTTCCTGCCTTATGTTTTCTTTGGACGTTTTGTTTTCCTCGTTTATAGAAGAGTCGCCATGTTTCTCTTCCCTACGTATGCCAACAAATTTAAGAAACCTCGAAAACAATAAATTCGCAACTTCCATGTCTTCTCTATTTTCATCTAAACTGGTCGAGTCGGAGTGAGCGTCATTTAAAATTGCCACAAACATGCTAATGAGAATTGTCATGGTAATGAAAATAAAACTTTCCACATAAAGTCTGGAAAGTATGTTGGTATTTTCCAGTTTAGCACGCAACACAGAGTCTCCTAGACACATAAGAAATTGCGAGGCAATGGTTCGGTATATTGTGGAAAACATATAAGTATTCTTTCCAAACAGGAGAAATCCTGCATGTCCGTATGCTGTAAAGATAACGCAGAACACGACTGCATAGCTTAAGATGGGTTTGACAGACTTCCGAACCATTCGGAACAGCATTAAGATGTTGGGGTTGAATTTGAGTAGCTTTAGAAGACGTAGAGTTACAGTGGTGACTGCAATACAGATTAAGTAGTTTTCGATCTCGAACCAGAGCAAGGCGTCGTGAAAGCCGACAGGCACGAACGGGTTTGCCTCGAGCTTCTGCAGCACCTTCACTGTCTGTCTCTCCCTTTCAATGGAAATGGCTAAGACCAGAACTGCGCCGACAATCTGAAGCATTTCAAGCCAGTTCCATATCGAATTGAAGTAAGCACATTTCAAACGGTTAAGTCTTATGCACTCGGTTACCAAGTAATACCCAAGAACAAAGGCAAATAACAGTATATTGGCCATGTACACTTCGGTAAATGCTGAATCTGATTTCGCCATTGGAATCACCGGGATTCGCATAGAAGTTTCCAAAAAGCCAGATGGTAGCATCTCAAAATACAAAGTTGTTTCTACAAGCAGCTTAGTGGCTACATTAAACTTTGAAAATTCGACCAAGGTAGCTCTAGTTTGACGATCTATCCAATCATTATGGACCAGATCTTTTAAAATTCGACGAGCCGTAGAATCATCGTATCCAAGATTAGCCACGTAACCACCACCACTATAGACAGAATGTATGCCTCGGCTTTTACGCATACCGGTTTCATCTTCAGTACTGTATCTCCAGTTTTCGGGACACGCAATACCTGTAATGGAGGTCTTGTTTGTCAATGCCCTCCATGAACCCAGTTTATCTTCTTTGTCTTGACAGTAGAAGTCGTAACAAGATGAAGTAATATTCTTAAAAACATCCGGCACATCACAAGAATCTACATAAAGGTGAAAAAAAAAAAACAAAACAAAAAAACAAGTAAGGAAAAACAAATGATGATCGGTGAGTCCTTAAAGTTGTCAAGGGGTTGAGAAGAACATGAAAAATGAAGTACTTAATTCATTGCTTTTGATTTCGTAGAGTAAAGTCTTTCATCTAAAACAATATGTCCCGTCATAAATTATGCGCGCTTACCATTCGACCAAAAATTCCGGGGTGAATTTCCGAAAATTTCCCTGGGCAAATGGTACAGTCTTTTTCCAGTGTGGAAGACGATAATTGTCCGCTCGGAATTTTTCAATGACTTCTAGCTTCAAATCACAAATATAGAAGCAAACAGAACACTGATAAGTCGACATCCTGACTTTTTATAGACCAAAACAGCAGAGATCTTGCACAAACCACAACGGCAGCGAAAACGTCGCAAAACAAGGGGTTTAATGGCTCGTACGATGGTTCTGCGCGCGTCATAAATCTTTGTACATTTCCCAGCCAACCTATGCAAAACAAACACGTGTACCATGGGGGCATTATGTTTATAAAACGCTTTCTTCACGAATTTAGCTGTAGCTAGTATTTATCGACATATAAGTAGAAAGGTTCTAAAGTGTTTCTTTTACCGAATGCGCGTCGCCGTCATCGATCTTGCAAGAGATGCCCAACTAGCTGTGATCGCGGAGAAAAGAACTGGCTAGCGCTGATTAGAAAATTGGGAATTTGCATAAATTCCGAAAAAGAGGACAACCTCGTGAGGTATACCCAAATTTTCGAAATGTTTTTCCTGGAAATTTCCGTTCTATTTGACTTTCATCGCGAAATTTCCGGAATTTTCGGTTGAATGGTTTGTTTTCCGAAAATTCAACAATTTCCGGATTTTCTAGAACTTCCCTCGGGAAATTTCCGTACCCGTCCCCGTTTCGAAAATTTCGAAATTTTGGTCCAATGGTAAGCGCCGTATATTTGTCCAATTATTCCTGCATTGTGATTGGTTCTTACTTGTGATCTTTTGGAGGACAGACGCATAAATGATGCATTTGTCATTTCTTAATTATTGCCCCCGCAGGGTTAAAAACCAGGAACAGGCAGGAACCGATACAACGTAGAATGTTTTTTTTTATTTTGAAGGTGTACTATATTCGGCTGGCCAAACCAGCCTTCTTCAGGTACCTTCTTCAGGTACCTTCTTCAGGTACCTTCTTCAGGTACCTTAGGACTCCCCGCGTAATATAGAGGAAGACTGGAGAAGAGATTACGGTAGACTGTATAGTCAGAAAAAAATCTCGATTTGATCGCTTGCACATCCGCAAGGTATCAACGTTTTCCCCGCAAATTGTCGTGGGCAGCCAGCAAAGAGGCACTCACACGAGGACTTGTGGAATCGGCGTCTTTGCCACGAACTTTGTCCTTGGTTCAGATCTCGAGTTCAAGCGTCCGTGAAAAGCGTCTGTTTGTGCCGTCTTATTCCCTAATAAATTCGCTTCAAAATGCCCGAGATTCTGATCTAATGCAAATTGAAGACGCTTTCAAAGATCCAGAAGATAGATTTTGGGAGAAAAACAGCTCAGAGGGTATCGTAGACAATTTTGAAGTACAGTCGAACCCCGCTATTCGAAGTCCCCGCTATTTAGAAGTAATCGTTCTTTATCTACACCTTAAATCAACCCCGTTATTTCGAACTTGCCAACAACAGAGTACAAGAAGAAACTCCCAAGCGACCAACAAAGAGTGAGGTCCGTCGAGCAATAAAGACTCTCTCACGCTACCGTTTGTTTGCTATTGAGAGAGCCGAGATTCGAGGGCAAACAAGCCAGTTGTCGTTCGACAAAAGTATTAGAAAAAACCAAAAGCAACAGAGCACTCAAAGATTTTTCAATGCAACAGCATCTGCTGAAGTTATCCGACACATAATTACTGTATTTTTATTTAATCAGTGTCTTTTATCAAACTGTACTGTCTTTTATTAAAAAAATGTTTCATTGTTACGAATTTTACGCTTCCCCGGTTATTTTGAAACCCCGCTATTAATTTCGAACTTTCTCCCCTTTCCCTTGGGACTTCGAAATAGCGGGCCTCAACTGTCACCACTAGAAATTCGAGGCCAGTGTGGTTCAGTTGCAACTAAATACAGCTAAATAGCTAAATACCCTTCCGATCGTCAGTTTTACCTTTGGCATCTCGTTTATTATTTTGGATCGCTTATTTTTACCGCTGAGTAATCTTGCGTGGCATAGAGCCCATGTGACGGCTGGGTGACTGGCAGGAATTCAAATGTAAATGTTTTGCGGCGTTTTCGTTGAGGACAAAAAGCTTTACTCCAATTTGCATATATGGCGACTGCATAAACGCAATACTTCTGGTTATATCTCGGAAAATATCTTGACTTCTGTTCTGCTGTCGAGATACGTTTACTCGTATATCAAGACAAATCAAGATAAATGGTTTGTTTCAGTATCAAACTATAACAAAAGAGTAGTTTGATGTTTTTTTTTTCTAAAATCCACTTCGTGAGAGTATTAAGTAAAGCATTTCATGTGATAGAATGAGTGAAACAGAATGTGTTGGTTTAGTTATTGATTCTTAAGTTTGGATCATATTTATGGTAAGATGCCCAACAATATGAGTGATATAGTTTACAAAAAATATAAAATTTTACTTCATACAATAATGTTCAATATTATTGTTTTCAATCAGCAGAAATTAACGAAAGCGGGGGCAGCTTTAGTGATAACTATTACTAGTTTATAAAACAAGTAAATACCCCTTAACCGTGATGAGGTCAGACTAGATAAAACCACCAAGCCTCGGTTTGAGAACGCAAAATTTAAATTTTATCATGAACTAATTCCCAAGCAGCAATGGTGAAAACAACAAGAAGGCAAGGACGGTGTGAGAAAATGTCTCTCAAACGAGGCTTGGTGGTGAATTTTGAGCATGTTACGTAATCGCGCATAAGGCCTATTATTTGTTGTCGTGCGTCTGTTCAGTAGTAGATCACAGAAGACGTCAAAATGTGATAAAAACTCTAATTCTGACTTCATCTGTGATAATTGTTACTGAACACATGTACAGCAACATAGAGCGTATTTGTTGAACACATACTGTATTAATACAGAAACAATATAGCTGTATTTCTGTCTATGTAACACCTGACTGGTGCAGAAGTGCGAAACAATCTCAAACTATATCACGTTACCTTTCATAACCCTAAGCTGTCTCAAACGCGGCATGCCAACTAAAATGGACCTCTTGTCTCCTGTGTATTCGGTCGTTGCTTCTCCCTGCCCGTTGTACCATTTGCCAGCATACACCAATGGAATGAAAACGTCCTCAAGCCATGTCCAGAGTTGTGACGTGTTCTTGACCTGTGGAATTTCACACAGTGGAACATTGGCCTCTTGGGGAAATAGGAAAGTAACAGCTGTAGAGAGGTTGTGGTTATGAGGAGGAAATTGCGTAACATAACATCTTTTTCGGAGTGATTCTTAAAAAATATGCTCATTTTAGCATATATATACGCAACACAATCAAAATATATCAATCATGAAACAAAAACCAAACAGACAAAGAAAATTGATGGGAATGTGAACAAACTGTTCGTCAGTCATTGTTTAACTGTTGTCTAGAGGTTATTTTTAGTGGCCGTTGTCGTTGCTGAGGGGTAGCCGTTGTAGTTGGATTATTAGGGACCGAAATCGAGTACGAGTACTATTTTCGAATTTCAAACCGGAATGAGAGACATGACGTTTCCAGAGCCCTCGCTATTCATTTTGGTTTTAGGTAGTGAGGGTGGCTCATCTCTTGGGATGAGATGGGTATGTGTTGTAATAATGTAAAACCTGCAAACTCGATCTAGAAGTGAAGAGTCGTTCTCGCACTCGCACTCGATCTCGTACTGGTACTTTTATTATGTGAATGTATGGATTGTTCGTCGAAACCAAAAAACTGGGCCGTTGTAGACAGAACTGTCCGTTAGTTAAGGCTCTACTGGCGAGTCAGAAAATCATGCAATATTTTTCGTGCAGTGCAGGTGCTCGGCCTGGGAACATGTTAGGCAAGGCAAAACAAAGAATTCAAACTTGCTACTGTACGTCTGCTATTTACTGTCTCTCACCTTATCAAACTTTGTAAAAGAGTTTCGCGTGGCTTCAGCAATGTGATGTCGTTGTTGACTCTTATCTCCATAACAGACAAACATGAGAAGGAGAAGGAAGAAGCATGCAAATAGCATATCTCTTACAAATATGTTTGTTTTCCTTTCAAGTACTCTATGTTTCCTTTGTGTCTCGATGTCTTCCTTAGCGATGTTAAACATTGTTTCAGGATAATCAGATTGGAAGCTTTTCCCCTTTTTCGCGAGGTCGCCGTCACGATTTCCTTTCCTTTTATATCTCAGGGCCAGAATAACTGCTAAAAGAACGATTTTAAGGGGCTGAGAAACAAATATATCCTCAGTCGTACTCAAAAAGATTGAAGACAACCACCGTTCTGATTTCTCTCGTCCCCATTGAAGAGAATAAAGAATCGTGAAAACTGAAGCTAGCAGGGAACCAACAATACAAACGAACCAGGCGACATAGATGCAAAAGTGAGGCAACTGGAACTTTTTTCTACCATCATTGTCATAGCAATTATTCTCGTCAGTGTTAATTCCTAGACGCTGACTCCTGCGAAATAAGAATACAACGAAAAAGGTGGGCGGGAAGGCGACTAATGCAGTGGTAACAGACACCGAAAGTTCATTGGCTGTCACTTTGAGAAGCCCGACCTGAACAGCTCGTGCTTCATCGCGATTTTCGAAGTAGAACATCGCAGACACAATCATTATCCACAACAGAAAAAAGCAACAGCAGGTTAGTCGTTGGACGCGAGTAAACAAATCCCTTCGCTCTTTGGTAGCTATTGAAAACCACAGATGGTCGTTTGCAAGACCGTACGTCCGCGCGTTACTGAACTCGGTTTTAAAGTCTGAAGATCTTTTGACGCTTGAGGAGTTGAGCTGCAATGTCGTGCTCCCGTCTTCTAGTTCTAGGCCCAGCCAACGATAACAGGGGAATTTCCACCTACAATTTGCCTGAATATCTATGATAGAGATATCGTTCAGAAACCACGATGGGTCTTCCCCGGAATTATCATGACCAATCTGGATCTTAACTAGAGACCCAATTGGCTGATCGACAGTGAAAAGAAAGTTGTCTGTGTTACCTCGACTGAAGAGCTTCCTGCTTTCATCTTGGGTATATGACAACTCGATGACATCGCTAGAGGTGTCAGTTCCGTAAAGAATCATGCATACTCTGGCAGAAGTACCCGAGTTTCGCCATGCTCCAGTGCTAATAGAGGCTTTGTATTGGTAGACGGACTCCTTAGACGATGGTAAAGGTGTAATAACACTTACCTAAAATACAACAACAGTTATTATAAAAGATCAGTAGAAAGTATGTGGTGCGATGAGATGTCTTGTGTGCTATATTTAAGTAGCTCTAGAGGAAGGTCAACCAAATATGCGTTGGCCTGAAGATTTGGACAGAATCGGCAGTATTCTTATGGGGTTTACGATGCCCCGGCATATGACACGCATATATAGTTCATGAAGGTCATATTTAGCAGCCGTACCTTTTCGAGATCTCGCTTGTCGGCCCTTCGTGCAAAGACTACAG